>CAJNIZ010002925.1:46341-72454 GCA_905231905.1 Symbiodinium pilosum | reverse complement strand
AATATGATGCAGGATCATCTACGAATACACCTACCCCAGTAACATACACCATAACCACAGAGACCACAGGGGGAGGAGGGGGAAAACCACCAACACCGCAGGACCACCAGAACAAGGGATGATGGGGGAACCACCCTATTTCACAGGACCACAAGACAAGCGGCGGGGGGGGGGGGGGGNNTGGGCCTGAATCGTACATTATCGCAGGCTGCTTCTGGGCAAAGTAGAAGTGACGCAGACGCGTGTCTTCCATGCACACATCAGCAGCAAGTCACATAGCACAATAGTTAATATCGATTCATGTAGTTTCTTAAGCCCAAGCCTGAGCGAAAAGAAGCCAGCAGCAAGATTACACATGTGGTTTTCTATTTAGCCGTGAGATCCCCTTCTACGAAACTGCAGATTGCCTCTTTTGCGCCTCCTGCAATGCTCCACAAACAGCAACAGTAACGACCCTGATTCTGCACAAGTGAAATTGATGACGTCAATCATGCATGCAGCAGGAAATTTTCAGGCTTTGTCCCGACGCAGCATGACAGCCGCATTTCATCAATTTGGGTCATATCCTGTTCCTAGTAAGTGGCTTAAGAAATGCTGCATGGGTCGGGACTCTGGGCAGGTAAAGGCCACAGCGTAGGGCCTAGGCCCCAGTCATGTAGAGATCGCAAGGTTTGCAGGGCATGAGAACATTGATTTCCCATCATCGGGAGTCCATGAACACGACTGTTGCTTGCCTCTCTTATGCAGGAAGGGACAACCATGTGTTCTGCCCATTTCAGATAGAATCTGCGAGGCTTGCACGCAAGCATTGGCAAAAACACCGTCCAAACTGCTTAAGTGTGGAGCATGCACACAGGGGTTGATGAACGCCTACTTGAAAACGCACTTGTTGTCCTGCTCACATTGCACCGTACTTTTCCGCTGACTTAGCACAACATGGCGGACTCCCATATGGCAAGGCAATGGATGGACACATTTTACATGAGCTTACGGAACGCGCGCCTGCGCGGCGTGCCAGCTGCATGGCCTTGTCTATCTGCTTTGCCGAGATGACGAAGCTCAACGCATGATCTCCAACCTCAGGCGCATGCTCTTCGCATGCTTCTGTGCGAAAGTTGTGTTTGCGTAGCCAAAATGCTGGCCTCCGCCCCCAAGATCTGTACGATGACACGGGTGTGTCTTTTCTGATCCTGGCACACTTCCAAACCCAAGCATCAAGGTAATTGGAAAAATCTCCAAGGGACATGTGCCGGAGATTAACCGAACATCAGGGTCGGATAGCCAACCGATGTGAATTCAAAAGTATGTCCTGTGGGGTCCCTCCATCAAACTGCACCACTGCACCAGAGGCCAAGCTTCGCCGAACTCAAAGGAAAAGGAGACGCAGAAACAAAAAAGCGGCGGTGACGCAGTTTTGCAAGGCCCCGCTGAAACGTGAACCACCAGACCCAGTGATCAGTGCCTCGAGCATCCGCAACGTGGCTTCATCCTCTGCCCATTTCAAGTTGAAGAGTAACAATGTCATCCATAAATCTACAGCGGACCCACCCATCGGTTGAGCCGGACGTTTCAGGCGTCACTGGTCAAATTAGAATTGCACTTTAACTTCATTCGGCGGTCTCTTAAATCTGTGACCACAAGGCAGGCATTGTGCACAGCAAAGGAGTCAGGTGGGTGTAGACAAACAGTGTCGGCTTTTCTGTACGAGCGACAGGAGACGCGAGTGCCTTGGAAGGCGCATTTTGCCTTGAGGCTTACTACTGAGCAGAAAATTGAGCAGGAATGTACTTCATTTCTCACTAGATATGCATCACTCCGAGGTATGGTCCGGTACACGCCTCGGCGTTGAGCGCGTGTAAAGTAGATGTACGCAGCGCTGAGATTCAGAGGGTGTCACGCCGCAGGTTTGCAGATGCTATGCAGAGGCCGCGCTACATGCTACGGTAATGATTCGTCCTAAACGAACAGGATGGAGCTGCTTTGATGTTATCGGGCCGTCGCTGGCTGCCCATGGAGATGAGGCAGCTGGTATGGTTGTCCACGTTGGTCGAAACCATGGGTGAACACTGGATGATGTTCAGCTTGAATGTACGCAGCATGAATTCCGTCAGAAGGATCATCAGGACCATCAGAAGGCTGCCAACAAAAGTCAAACCGACAAAGCGCTTGCCCTTGAAAAGAAGGACTGGGCTCGCAGGTCCCATGGCTGCTCTGATGGCCTCCCTACATCATGCTGGTTGCCGCGAGATGTTGCATGATGTTGCTTGTTGGGCGATCAGACGAAGCTGAGTACAGCGTGCACTATGGTGATGACCCGCAACCGGCCAAAATTTGGACTGAAATTGAACATAGCCTCGAAATCCAGCTGTGGGGATGTTGACTTTAGCCACTCCCTTCGAAGTAGAGGTGTCGAGCATGGAGGGGCTCGTTTCACTGTTCCAAGGCGTCCGCGGAGAAGCTTCGGTTTCCACGGTGCTTCACAACGTTGCAGAGGTGTCCACTGCTGTCCTGTTTGAACCGTCTGTGGCACCGCTTGCGTCCAAACGATTCCAAGCACAAGTCTTGTTGGACTTGCGCAGATGACCTGGACACACGATCTTGGTGAGCCTTTTAACAAGGGGCAAGATCTTTTCTTTGCTGGTGACGCTGTTCGTGGCCCTTTCACCGCTGACCCACGCAAGCATGAAAAGCATAAAGCTGCTTTGGCTGCTGTTGCGTTGCAACTTGATGCTCAGCTCAGCTTGGCACCTGGGAGGTGCCGGAAAAAAAACAGACTGCTGCCTCGGGCGAGGCTTCTGAGCCATTCAGCCCTTGAAATGTGCTACCGATGCACAATATGTTGTCTCACGTTTTGGCAACGTGATGTCCATTAGTTTCGCTAGCTTGGGCCATCCTACTGTTTGGCAAGAAGTGCATGAACTGTCGTACCAGGCAGTAATCACTCATGAGATCACTAAGATAAAGTCACACCTTTCTCTCGAACATTGGCTCGAAAAGAACTCTGCGGATAAGCTGTGGAAATGGATAGCCAACAGTCGAGCTGACAAGCTGTGCAGTGAGAGAGCTGCACGTTTTGCTGGAGCGGCGGCGAGGATCATCGAGGATTGGGCTTGTGCTAGTGCTGCAAAGGTGCTCGGCCATTCATATTCAAATTGCCAAGGCATTCCAGCGAGAGCTATGTTACCAGGAATCGTCAAGGCAGACCCGTTTGTCAGTGTGTGTGACGTGCGGGATCGGTGTAGGACGCGCCTGGAAGGTGTTAACATTGCGTGGTTAACTGAGCTGTCAAGGTTCGGCACCGCTCACCTTACAAACCCTTGTCTTGCCACAGCGTCTTCAGAAAATGCAGCCCCAACTCCTGCAGGAATGGCTCGACTTCAACGAGCCATGTCGAGTGAAAGCTGCTTTTTAGGCGAACCGCGGAGCTGATAGTGGCACCTGGAAGCAGTGCTAGCGCATTACGGAACTTCTAGTTGAAAAAGGATGCATGTTGCCAATGATGTGTAGCCTTCTCACGGTGCAAACATTCAGAAAAGACGGCCTCTCTTTGAAATCTCCGCAACTACGTCCAGTGGAAGTTGCGAAACGTGTTTCTCCAGCATCACATCTATCCTGCCAAATCTGATTTGCACTCTCACAACTGCGAGCTGTTGGCATATAGCAGATTATGTGATTAGGCTTGCCTGCTGGCATTTAACAACACACCCGCGCAACTGAAATGACAAAACTGAAGGGCAGAAGGACATAGAAGGACAGTAAGTCAGTCTTCTACATGTAAGACATGTTTCAGCACACGCTTCTACTCTTTGTGTCCTGCCCTCGGGTGCTGCACTTCGACACAAGGACTTTGTCTCAGGATCGAGGCGATGTTCTGTGCCGGGGCTGCTCAGCCAGTTCACAGAGCATCAAAAAGACAAGTTCAACTCGCGTCTTGGCCTGAACTGGCTGAGCTTGATCGGCTGGAGCTGCCCGAGCTTGAGCTGCTGGAGCTGCCCGAGCTGCTGGAGCTACTGGAACTGCTCGAGCTGCGCGCGACGGGATATCCCGACCTGACAGGCTCGCCTCCGAGAATGCATTGGCTTTCATTGTCAGAACTGCTCATGAAATCAGCCGTGGTCCAAACCCTTTGAACCTCTTGTTCTGATATGTGTTTCTATCGCTAAACCTGTCGCGATGCTGACACGGCCACGAAAAGCTGACGTGGGCGCATCTCTGTGCTAGTGTACTGACGCAATCTGATTTCAGGCTTCCATGCCTCACTTCACCCAACTGACTTGTTTCACGCACGCTGTCTGAACCATGAGCACATGTGTTTGCTGTCACGAGCACAATTGCAATGAGAATGCTCCTGCTTCAATCTCGAGAGCTATCTCGCGCACAGCATGAAAGCTAGACTGACCAATCTTTACTTTGCTTTCACACGTATATAGTTTTCCACGCAGGGTGTGTTGGCCGCCGCTCAGATGGGTACAGCAAGATGGGTAAACACCGCAATACTTGGATTGACCTGAATCGTCTCCTTCTCCCTGCAGAGCATGGAATCATGCGCCAATGCGTGGGCATGAACGGACCATGATTTGCGCACCTAACCGTACTGGCAGCATAGGACTGGGGGCCGGGTGGAAGCTGCAGAGCGTGGAAAACCAGATGACACCTAGTGCACGTGATCTGTTCTGTAAACCAGACACAGCGTTTGAATCAGGAATTGCTACCGGCAAGCTGAGGGTCAAGGTCTGCTCCCCCTGCATGATTCAGACCGTTCAGACTTCCAGGCTCTGACGGACGCTCCCCTTCCTTGCGGGAATCCAATCCGAGGTGGACGCCGTAGCACAGAAGCATTCTGTTCATCTGCCGCAAAACCCCTTCCAGCCTCTGTCGTGGAGCTTCGGTTATTGCCTTCCATGTGCACGGCTGATTCGCTTGCAGCATGCAATGAGGGCCACATGTAGGCAATAGTAATTAGACCTGGGAGGGAATGCAAGCTAGATGGTCAGTGAACGTGGCTTCATTGGGAAACGACTGATCAAAAAACAAAGGCTGTGAAATTGATGCAGGGTTTTGTGTTGTTTGGATATTTTTGCGGTCTTGCTCAGCAGTCACAGGGATCGTGGAGGTCTCGCGATCCTCGTAACTGTCGTCACTTTCAGACCCTCGGACCCTCCTGAAGTTTCAAAAGTCTCCACAGTCACAAGGGTTGCAGGGGTCGCGATTCTCGTGACCGTCGTCGCTTTTAGACCCTCAAATCCTCCTGCATTGCGAAGTGTGGACAATCACGGGATTGCTTTAAACAAGCAGGGGTCTGGGGGGCAGCCCCCACATCTGCAAACTAAATGATCCGCGCAACCTTTCCTTGCCGCAGGCTTTAAAACACCGTGTGGGTTGCGGGGGGCGCAGCATCCCCATTTGCCAGCAAAATGATCCGCAGCACCGTTCCTTACTAAAAAACTGGTGAGGACATGATGTATATACATGGCGGTATACAAACGGGTGGGGTGGAGAGGGCGCAGCCGCCCCGTTTGCAAACAAAATGATCTGCACAACCTTCCTCCTGTGTCAACATGCTGATGACATCATGTTTCTTTTTCATTGCGAGCATGGATGGCCATCAAAAGGCAAGGGGCTTGCAAACAACATGATCCGCACATTCGTCCTTTACTGCAAACTTTATCATGACATCCTGCTTCTTGTTTAACTGTTCACGACAGATGCTCGCGCGAACGTGCTTTGCAAAATGACTATGAAATTTTCTCAAAGATTGCAAAAAAAACATTAAAATTATGAAGCAATGGAAAATCATTAAAATGATGAAAAGGGATGGAAAGTATCGAACATCAGGGAAAAATGGAAAGTCATGAAGATTGCGAAAAAAATATGCAATATCATGAAAATGATAGATGATGATGAGCGTGATGAAACCGATGAAAATTACGAAATCTGATGAAGGCTCAGTGGATGCGTGCCTCGCGGTGTTTGCGCAATGCATCGCAACGTGTTGAAATGCGCTGGAATTCCGGCTTCGCGCTGAAATGCGACGTTGCGCCGGATTGCGCTGAAACTTGGGTCTGCGCTGGAATTCGCTGAAATTCCGAGGTGCGCTGGAATGCGCTGAAATTCGGGTGCGCGCTGGAATGCGCTGGAATTCGGGCTTGCGCTGGAAAGCGCTGACGTCCTGTTGCGCGTGCATGGAAGACTGATGAAAACTGCTGAACATGATGAAAAACCATGAACATGATGAGCAATCCTTCCTTCCTTCTTTCCCTCCTTGCTTCCTTCCTTCCTGCCCTCCTTCCTTGACTCCCTCCTTCTTTTCCTCTTTCTTCCCTCCTTCACTGCTCCTTCCTTCCTTCCCTCCTTTCTTCCTTTCTGCTATAGGATTTTCCCTTTGATTTCCTTTCAGCAGAGTATAGCCTTTCAAGAACCATAAACGTTGTAATTGGCAATCTTTCAAGCGCTCCAAATGCTGCAATTTGCAGTATTCCAGCTGCACTCCAAACACAAATGCGTCTTTTGATGAACAAAAAGAAGCGAAGCAACGAAATCGCAGGACCAAGGAGTGGTCTCGAATGCCTTGGATTATCAGCAGAATGTAAATGTTCGAACCTGATTTGCAAGTTAGACCCGTGGTTGCTTGGTTGCTGCTTCGTTTGGCAGGGTTTTGTACAGGGACCTCTTTTTGGGGCTACCCCTTCATTTTACTGGCCGTTGGCACTAGATCGGCCGCAGGCCACTGGCTGGCTGCGTCGCAGATCAGCAGACATCATCAGACAGTGTAGAGGCGGGCGAGTTCCAACTGCGTGGCCACCCTCGTCACGGGAGCACAGGCCACGACAGTCGACAGAAGTTTCAGATTTCTGGCAAGGTACCCGTTGGCATCTCAAGCGAAAAGCAAATGCGTCAAGCCTGGACGCCGATTGGCAATTGCCTTGTGCGACCCCACACCTTTGCCAAAGCAGCACATCGTTTCGGGAAGCTCCAAGCTGCTCAATACCTATATGAGAAACGATACCATGAAATTGAAACTTCGGTCGGGGCCTGAGGGTCCATCTCCGAAGGCGGGCAGGCATGAAATCCTCCCTTTCTCATCACTTTGTGGGTTGCCCTGCGCGAGCAGATTGACAGGACAGGTGTTTTGGCGATTAAGGAACGGCATGACTTCGATGAGCATGTGACAGCATGTGCCATGCCAAATTGCTTAATCTCACCGCCTTTCCAGCTTGTCCGCCGCTTTGCCAAAGCGCCGGTGGCCACAGCGGTCTAAGAAATCGATGACCTGGTCGCAGAACGCTATGAATTCTATGAGCTGTTACGAGTTGGAGGCGAAGAGTTCCATCTACGAGCTGGAGCTTGGAGTTGGGTTCCATTAGCTTTAAGAAGTGCAAAGTTTAGGGATATGAAGTTATGAGAAGTCTTGACCATGCCTGGCCTGTCCAGCCTGGCCTTGGTTGGTTTCCGCATGTTCACGAACCGTGGCCTGCAAGCAATGCTCAGATGCTCAGCAAAGCTCAGGGGATCTTTCTCAAAAGCAGTTCTTCTGTCTGCACATCGCCTCCGCGAGGCACTCACCCCACGGTCCTGCCAGAAAGCCAGCCTCCAGCAAACCAGCAGCGCGAATGTCGACGCTCAAGCTTCCCAGATGAAACATAATGAGACCAAACCAGTCTCAAGCACCAGGAATGGAATCGATTCGATTCGGTGGCGGGCACTACTACTCCAGAGACTCCAGGAGGGACCCCTACTAGGGACCCTTAATCCCATTGAGCCCCTATACTCCTAGGTAATTCCCATATTAGCCTCCATAAGCTTCAAGGGTCCCTATTAGGGGTCCCTCCTAAAGTCCTTAGAACTACGGTGCTCAACAGGGTGAGCCAACAACATGAACTAGAACAGTATAATCAAGACAGAAATTTTGGAGAGAACACATGGAGCTTGGGTTCTAGGTACTGCAACGGTAGTTACTCAACAGGATTTGCCGGCTAGTCTCCCCATTTAGATCTGGGCACTGCATTGTTCGAGCATGTCTGCGCAAGTGGTCTGTGCCTGGTCCACTGATGGTTCTTCTGCAAGTAGCGAATCCCTCCAAGATGGACCACCAGGGGTTGACGGCAGTCGCAGAAATGCCATCCGTATTCGTAGGCACAACAGCAGTGCTGCTTGATGATAGTTAGTATCGTTCAGCGGACTGGCTGCCATTTCCTGCTTTTGACGTGCCGTGCAAGTCACCATAAGTAACCTATGAGGTGTTGATTGGTGCAGAGCTGACACACACGCAAGCCGCCATGTGCAGCTTGAAGCCAAGAAGCACAACACATGCGATCAGGGCGACAACTCTGTTCATCAAGCAAACTGATAGTTGGACTTGCTTCTCACAGAGTGGCTCAGGGTACACAATAGCCACCGAAGCTGCTTTGCAGACGCCCCTCGTAACGCCGGAGAACTCCTTTGCCGAGCGTGAAAAGCAACTTTACCACTTGCAGCAAGGCATCCAGAAACCTGCTAACTGTCATTTCATTTCTGCAATCAAAACGCGCTCCCCCCGCAGCCCTCTGCATGAATAAGAACCCGCACGCCCTGCCCTTACTACGCCATCATCGGGAAGAGTTTATCTAAGCACTTTAAGTTGATATCGAGGCAAACTGCGCGGAAATGTCCTTCAGCAATAAGTTCGAGACCCAGGCATCGACAAACAGGAATGCAACAACCTCATCCGCTCACACACAACCAAACATGCATCCATCCATCAATTCATCCGGTTGCTCCAAGAGGCTGCGTTCCGTATTGCGACAGGTCACTGGTCACTACACTGAACAACACCCATTTTTGAAGAACACTCATGCCAAAAAGCAGCCAAACCAATCGAGCGCCAAATGAATGCCAGTACCCACAACTCTGCTACAAGCTTTCCAACCTCTTTGGCAAACCTGAATCCCACTGAGGCTTACCAACACAGGCTTTCTGTAGCCTAGTATGCCATCTCGGTGCAGTTGAAAGGAAGCTGAGGGCGAAAGCCACCGAGGTTCAGATTTGCAGCGAGGGACCGCGCAATTTTGAGAGCCGCATCTGAACTCGGGCCGCTTAACCCTCTGAAGCCCACAGAGCCAAAATGAGGTAGGAGAAGTCCAGAGTTCCGTTTAGGGCTGCGTCTCACAGCGCGCTATTAGCAACACGCGGGCAAACCCTCTCTCAGCTCTCTCAGCAATGCCTCATGGCGGGTTTGCATTTCCGGCACTGCGAGTGTAGGCCCACGGCTGCAACTGTTCGGAAGTCCCAAGAATCGAAAAAGCCGCCGGGACGTACGGAGCGATTGCGGATATCCTGCATTGAGCGGAGGGGTTGAGGCAAACGTGAACGGCAATGTCCAGTGCAAAAGCAGCTGTCCAGGACAAGCTTTTTCCTTCTGGCAATTGCAGTGCATGTTCATCCTCTTGGTTACAAAAAAGGATGAACATAGGCTTGCCTTGTATGCAGCTCAACAGAATGTCTGACTTGAAGGCAGCCTAGCAGAACCTGATGCTTTATGTGTCCCCAAGAGGCAAAGCGAGCAATTAGCGCTTGTCTGTAACTCCGTTCCATCATGCTTTGTGTGGAGAGAAGGCTCAGGGTCAGCCTTCTCTCGCCCTTTGAATTCAACTACTGAGCGGGTCAAGACAGCGTGGCCGGGCACTGACCTGCGTTGCATGCAGCGGCCTCTGAAGGCAATCATCAGATCTGCGCAGTCCTTCCAAATTGCGAAGTATCGGCTTCTTCTGTCACAGGCTGCCCATACTCCATACGCCTCCAATTACATCTGACGAATTAAACTGTTACCGCAAACTTCATGTCCCGACCGGCACAGAAACAGCAAAATACCAAATTACCTTGAACAAGGCGGACCTGTTTTTTGCAAAGTGCTTTGGATCAGCAAGCTTTACCTGAGGTTTGAGGACAGACCTTACCGCCGTGCCAGGATCATCTGGTGCACTCTGCTACTTGCTTTTGGAGCCTTACTTGAGGAAAGGGCGTGAAAGTAAAGGAAGCTGGTGAGAGGGGAGGGAGGAGCTGTTCAAGAGTAAGTCTTTTCTCCATGTTCACCCGGCTGATTTGAAGTTGGATTTCTGTTGAGGATGACCNNNGCCTTGACATCTTCCTAAAGAACGTGTCTGCACTGCATTGCGTGGTGCGGTATTTAGGACATTTATTGTGAGGGAATTAGAATGTTTCAAATTAAAGTCTTTCAAGCAAGCGATTGCCTTGAATATATTAGCATGGAATAAGAAGATAGGACCGCAGTTTTATTTTGTTGGTACTAGAGCTGAGGTAATAGTCAGACACCGGTCACTCCGTACAATCCAGATAATACTTAACCACCTCCTGGCATGACATATCACAGCATTGGTCCTGAACTTTTCGTAACTGCCTCGAAGAGACCTGACACTCCACTTGCAGAAAGGGGCTTGGTGGTGAGGAGTGGTGCAGGATAGGGAAAGGCTTTGACTTCATGCTGCTTCTGTGCTTGGCCACTGTGGCACCATGGCAAAACGTCTTTGGGTCGCCAAGGCAGCTGCGGTCTGTCTTGCCAGATGGCAAGTGTGTAGGGTGAAAACTTAAGCTAGGTTTCGGTCCGGTTTTGTTGCTTCTTCAAAGCTCAGCCCTCGCGCCGGGAAGGAATCCGAGCTTCATCACTGCAAGCTTGCTAAGAGTTCCTGCAGACATCTCGGCATCTTTCAGGAGTTCGCGATGCCCTTTGGACACCCAGAAAACTTGAGGAGCCTGCACGTCTTCCTCACCAATTCTGAGAGAGCTGGCACAAAAGGCAGCAGCATCTTCATTGCAATCACAGCAAACTCCGCCGACCTTCGCTAAAGCATCCATACCGAACGGTCCTTTCTTGGGCAATTCAACTGCAAATTCATACTTTTCTGCCAGGGACTCAAGCCGATCGCGTTTCTTCTTGGGCTTCTTCAGCGACTTGCTCATGTCAGGAGGGTCGTTGCCCAGGTCAACAGCAAGTCTGTGCAGAACCTCCTTCAGATCTGCACTGCTTGAGCTCTGGGAACTGTAGAAAAGAACTAGCCAGTCATTTTTAGCCTTGTCATCTGGAAAGTGCTCTTCACACAGTGGCACCACTGCATCTTTGACACGGCTCTTGAAGACTCCAACTGCGCACTTGGCGCTTCCACCCTTGGTTCCTCGATTCTTGGCAACACCTTCAATCCATACCTTCATGGGCTCCGTCTCCCTGGCACCATTATATGACTTGCCCTTTCCACCTATGATGGCCTTGAGGGCAGGGAATCCGCTGACCCCGTACTTTGAGCAGGTGGCCCTATCAATGTCGCAGTCCACCGCGCCGATGCCAATGTTCTTGTCGTTCTTTAATAGCTTTCCGAGTTCCTTGTACTTGGGCTCCAGAGCACGGCAATGCCCACACCATGAGGTGTAGAAAACTACCATCCAAACACGTGTTGACTTTGCATCGGGCCAGTGGTCTGAGCACAAATTGACGACCGGATTCGCATAGCTGCCTTTGCATTTTTTGGAGCCACCACTGGACTGGGAGGATGCTGATAAGGCAAGAGCGCTCAAAATGAGGGACCACCTCATCGACTACGAGCTCTCTTTCAAAAGTGGGTGTCCTGCAACACCTGCAATGACCTACAAACAATTGGGCCCCCGAGCCAAGAATGGCTGCAAGATTGCGCCATACTTGCACACCACTCTCCTCTCGAACAGCCGGGTGAGTGATCAGTTCGAAGGTACAAATAAGCGGCATATGGTGGATTACAACGAGACACGTTGCACTTATAGACTGGAGCAGCCACAGGACTGCCACGCATCACGTATCATTTTTGCAGGCATCTGCACACATATCTGAGGGGCTGGCTCCCGAAATTGGGGTCCGATTTCAGACCTGCAGAAATCATAAGCAAAGGTGCATTCACAGTGTGCCTCACAGAGTTGAAATTCATGTACTTGCAATTAATTATTCAACGTCCATTCCAATGCATCCAGCAGATTGCCCCGGCAACGTGGGGGTCTGGTGCTTGCCTTCTTCAGAGTCCTCCATGATAGGTTCCATGGCCACGCGAGGCCAGGTTGGCCGGCCGTGCTTTCGCGGTGCTTTTTCAGGCGAACTGGCTAATCTACTGACGTGAGAAGTTCACTGAGCAGCACCGCAAAGAAAGTCATTCTCATTTGCAAGAATATGTCCTGTTATACAAGTGTCTGGGTGTGTGTGTGTGTGTGTGTGTACCCCCTGCTTGCCAATTCTACCGTATGGGTTTTCATTTCAAACAAGTTTCGCATGAGACTGCAAGGGGCCGACGCTCTCCCTGGGAGTCACTGGCCAACAAAGACACCCGCGGGGAGGGGCGCATAGCCCTGGACCCGTCGTGGTAGTTGGGTGTTAGTGATGGGAAGGTCCCTTAGGTCCGCCTAAAACGACAACGAGACGCGCTTTAGCGCAGAGATTTTCATTCCGGCATGAGTGCAGTGGACCTGCTGTACAGCCATGTTTTTCGGTTGCAGTCCGGACATCTACACAGTCAAGTCCCTGATATTCTTTTCATATGCAGCAGGATGAGTCTGGAACGGTTCTAGTCCTATCACTATCTGGTTATTACTATCAGGACATCGAAGCTTCGGTTTTCGATGGTCCGTGTGCTGTTGGGACTTGCCCGCTTGCGAGTACCCAGGGCCTTCTGGTATAGGCGTCGCAAGGGCGGTGTCACTGGAGAGGCCGAAAGGGCCGGTAGTAGGCCTGGAGCCCAGCCACGTTGAGTGAGCAATAGGCTCGATTCTCTTTTCCCATCGAGAGTCAGACTTTCTGTCTGTTGTGGCGTCAGCCTTAAAGTGGCAGAAGGGCCAAAAATGCAGCTCGGGCAGTTTGCCGTCTCCCTGAACCAGTTCGGCCTTGTGGCTTTGTTCATTTTCGGGGACTGGTTTCCGGCGGGGCTCGCGTCAGTGTCGTTCGGTGGGCCTGTTTTTGTGCCTTCACGCTCTCTATTTTCGCTATCGGGTCGGGGGATCGTTTCTCCTGTACCTGTTCGTCCCTACCTTCGCCTTCTTCCTCGTGATCGGCCGCCTTTTTTTCGTGCTCTGCTTCTTCTTCTCCGTCCTCTTCCTTTCGTCGAGGCTTGGCTGTGGTTTAGGCGCTAAATCCTTGGGGTTTATGCATTTCATCTTCTACAGTCTAAGGCCTGAGTCACATCAGTTTTCGTTTCCACTCAAGATCCCCTTAGAACGGATCTAGGATAAAATTCTTCGTAGATCTTCGTAGCAAGGAAATGCACTAAAACCCTGAGAGGGAGGTAGGATTGGTGAGAGGATCCATAGTTTCAGTTGGACTGTTTGGGTCATCCTTGGGAGCTTCTGGGAACTTCCATCGGAAGGCTCATGTTGGTACATAAGATTCTTGATGGGATCCATTGGTTTTGCTACGATTTTCTGGGTTTTCCTTGTTAGCAAGTGGGAAGCTCCATTGGAGGACGCTTCATGGTAGATAGGTTCAGGCGTCCGCTTGCGTCATGGCTAAGTCTTTGCTCGACGCGTTTTCCACGCAGATGCTGTTTTACGGAAGTCATGGCGACGTGTTTGCTCGCAGTGTTTCCCTAAGGAGACACCTCGAGTAGCCAACGTGAATTTTGATGCGATGCCGGGATCTGCCGTTCCATTACTAAAACTGTTCTAAGTGCCAGAGAACGAGAATCCATCCAGTGGCGGGGAGCGGCCGTTCCGGTGCTGAAGTTGAACTTCCAGAGAACGAAAATGCGTCCAGTCGCCCGGAACGGCCGTTCCTGTGCTGAAATTGCACTACCAAAGAACGAAAAGCGTCCAGTCGCCGGGAATGGCCGTTCCGGTGCCGAAGTTGTACCACCAGCGTACAAAACTCCGTCCAGTCGCCGGGAATGGCCGTTCCAGGATTAAAGTTGTACTACCAGTGAACGAAATTTCGTCCAGTCGCTGGCAACGGCCGTTCCGGTAGACTAAAGTTGTACATCTAAAGAACGAAAATCCGTCCAATCGCTGGGAATGGCCGTTCCGGTACTAAAGTTGTACCACCACCGGAGAACGAAAATCCATCTAATCATGACTTGCCTTGCCTGTAGAACTTTAGGCCAGCCATCAGCCATCAATCCCAAGAGAATGCGGTGATACATAGACTTGAGCCGGAAGCCAAGCTTGCTGTACATTGTACACGCATTGTGGCCACCCTACAGCAGACGCTGCGTTCACAAGAGCCAGGAAGAGTGAGTTTGCAGAAATGTTGCGTGTTTGGCAAACGCCAACGCTTGCATCATGTTTCACACGCAGCATGGCCACTGAACATCAGTGCAGAGATGTCGCCTGTGTGGCAGACGACAAGGTTTGCATGTAGATGAGCGATAGGCACAGCACCCTTGCAACAAAAGGCACCCAGCCAAAATAAATGGTAGTTTCTGAACTATCCAGAATTTCGTGATTTTCATAACGCCCCGGGATGCTACCCCTCGCTATTTACAATTTGTATCAGGACGCTACCCCCAGACCTGATTTCAAGGCCCATGGCAACGAGGAATATGGTTTAAGAAATACTTTGGCAACCCAAATTACCACGTAGACGCCTTGTAAACACATGTCACAGATCCAACTTTCATGGTTAAGAAAGCAGTCTGTCAGCCCAAAACGCCATGTAGAAACCTCGCAAACACCTGTCACGGATTAAGAAATGAATTTTTGGCAGCCCGAAACACCATGCAGACACCTGGTCAACACTTGCGACGCATCAACTTGCCTAAGCAATGTTTTGGCGACCCGAAACGCGTTCTAAACGCGTTGTAGACACCTGTCACGGATCCAACTCTCATGGTTTAGGGAGTACTTTGGCAACCCCAAATTAATATGCGGACGCCTTGTGGACACGTGTCACTGATCCAGCTTTCATGGTCTATGAGAGACTTTAGAACCCCCCGAACAGCATGTTGACGCCTCATAAACACATGCCATGGATCCAGCCAACGTGGCTCGGAAAGTACTTCGGCAATTTCAAGCACCATGCAGACGCAACTTTGGTGCGCTTTTCGACAAAAACCGCCACGCCTTAGGATATGGAGGAATACTGTTGCCAAACTGCATGTAGACGCCGTCCTGATCAGCACTCTACACATGATGTTTTTATGATCACAGTAGCCTTGCTTGAGACATGGCTTCCCGAAGTAGTCGCTCAATTGACGCGTGAAAAAGCGGCTGATGTGGACGCATCAGAGCCTAGCATACAACATTGGATAAGAAAACGTGAAGTGTAGTCAGAACTGATTGGTCAACAGGAAAGTCCCTGGGGCACACTCGATCAAGACGCTGCTCGCATACTACTACTGGCACTGTCGGCGTGGAGCTTTGAATCCATTTATTTGTGTTTCGGGTTTTGGCTGTGGATCGGGCCGTAGCTAGCCATAGTGAAGAGTTTCCTAAATGGCATGACGGTGCCAGGAAGAAAAGTATGCTGCAGTGAAAAATTTGTTCTTAAGAGCTGTCCCACAGTCCAGTGACAGCCCGTGCAAGCATAGTGTGAAGCGCATGTGGCACGGGAGTTCCTTTCTTTTTGGGAAATGGCAAGGACTTCTAGGCATTCCCCGAGAAAACCCATACAACGAGCCTCAACAGCTCTGGAACAAAATGCAAAGCCCCCCGTTCTAATTGAGGCCCCCAAGAAAAGCAAATCCCCATGCAGACTCAGCATTCAACGGAAAACTCCTTGAACACGACAGTTTAACACTACCTGACTCACCACGTGAATCGATGGAATGCAACGACTTTCATTTAGACCTTTTCCGGGGGGGGTGAAAACGCAACGACACATTGCAACATTATTTGCACGGGCTTTTAGTGCACCGATGCTATCTGGTCTGTGCTGGTCTGTTTTGTTTGCGGAGGGGCTGAAACTTCGTGGGAGAAGTATTGCCCATTGCAATGCATTATCACTTCTGACAGCACTGTGCCATGTTGGGAACTCTCCAGCATTGGCCCTAGCATCGGCCTCTGCCATAGCCAAAATGGTTGGGTGCAATAGATATCAAAATCCTAAAGCACCGAAAAAAAGGTCCGAGATTCAAAGTCTGCAGCAATGGTAGTATGAGAGCAGTGTTCAGATCCCAGTATGCCCTGGGGATTTGTGAGTTCCGAATTCACACGATCTTTCCTTACCAACTCTGAATGCTTCAGCTTTGAATGGGAAATGCCAAGCACGGCTATCGATTATCAAAAACTGATGCGACCCGATCGCCGAGATTTAACAGACACCGATGCGACTAAGGACCGTGACTGTACCTGTCCGTTTTGGCCTTTTTCCTCTTATCTGCTCAACTTTTTCCTCGCCGTCCTCGTGGTCTTCGGCGAGGCTTGGTTGTGATTTAGGCCCCCAATCTTGAGCGTCTATATATACATACACACACCTATATAAATATACAGACCTATATATGTTATCTACTCTTACCATTGGGGCAGAGATTTTTCATTCCCACACGAGTGCAGTGGACATGCGGTACAGCCCTATTTTCAGTTGCAGTCCAGACATGTGCACAGTCAAGTCCCGGATATTCTATTCCTATGCAGCAGGATGAGTCTGGAACGGTGCTAGTCCTATCATTTCTGATTATCCCTATCAGGACATCGAAACTTAGAGTTTCGATGGTTCGAAGCCACAAGGGTCTAACCCTTTCCCCGTGTGAGTGTGTCTATGTGTGTAAAGGCGAGGTGAGAAAGCCGCAGGTCTCCGACGGTCAAGGTTCCGAGGTCTGGGAGCCAACTCAGCTGGAAAGCGGCAGCGAGCGGGATTTGAGTACTTGATCTGCATAAGCCTGCACTTGACTTGTATGGATACCCTGCCCAGCGCTAGTGACTTCACTGTCTGTGGCTGTAAGCTTGGAAAGACCCAGCGGAGATGACAGCAGAGGACTCCTCGCCCGGATTAAAGCGCGGAACCACCTTGCAAGAGGCTTGGGCACAGCAGACAAGCAGCACAAAATCAGACTCTCCCCAAGTCACGTGCCACTAGAAGCATCATAGCGGATGTCAGGAAGTGTCCCAAATCCTGCATGGCAGAACGGTTGACACTCGACCGCAAACAACATGACTTTGCATTGCGGCTGCCTGAGCCACCTTCTGGACGTAATACGGGCCAACACTTCGCTTGTACCTGCTTACAAGTCCAACTTGGTATATGTGACCTCAAGCCGTGATGCTGATGAAAGGCGAGGTTGCGTCTTCTCCGCCAGCGTGCCGCCAATGACATTCATGCAAACCCACCCAAGAAGTTGAGACAGCCTTGCAGTTTTAGCTTGAGGAGATAACAGCCTTCTCTGCCGTCAAGCAAGCGAGAAAAGCTTGTTTGGGGGCTGCGCCCATTCCATTTCCATGACTTTCCCTGCTGGCTCCTTAATGAGGACAGCATACTCAGAAAAAGAGCCATGAAGAGCAGTGCATTCTGCCTTCCCTGTCCTTTTTGCTGGACAAACAGCCTCGGTGGGCAAGCTTGGAAAAAGAGGCTAGGTGCCATCACGGGCTCCATATGGATCCATCAAGTCTCTGGCACGCAGAAAGTGGTCACAGAGGCTATGGCAATCCATTGCTTGATGGTGTACCTCAGGTACCGGACAACCCAAATGTGATCAAAGCTGCTTGGCTGAAACAGTGAAGTCATCTAAATGGTACTGCGGCACGATCGCGCGAGCATCAGGGTGGAGGCCAAAGCCACCAAGGCTAACCTCTGGAAAATGTTGCTTTGAGGAGTCAGTTCTGGTGACAGCTCACGACATTGCTGAGTCCATATACCGTAGCTGGCCAACGATTTTGATTGTCCCGGCCTGCATATAACTACACCTAAGGGATCTGAAAGTCGTACAAGGCGTAGGAAGCAATGATTAGGCTTGCAGGTTGCAAGATTAATGCAGCCAGCCAGGAGCATCTTCAAGCAGCATGTCTGTGCTTGCAAGGGCTATTTGCAACCTGCCTGAAAATGATTTACGGCCATCATCTTCAGCGACAAGCCAGTCGCGAAGAAGACCGCAATTGGGAAAAACTGCAGTCAAGTGGCTCCAAGTTGTAGATTAGCTTGTTCCTAGTTCATTGACTGGGTAAACCAAACAACTTGTATTGATCATCCACACTCAAGAATTGCAAACTCCATCATGCATGCTGCATGATCTTCAGTTCGGACTTCCTTCGCGTAATTCAATTCATGGTATGTCAGTCCTAGATTGGCACATGAGGGTTTGGCAAAAACAGCCGGAGTTCATGGGACAGATGGATAGACCCAAACATAAGCAGCGCGCAAGAATAGTAAGATTGGCACCCGGAGGAAAAGCGGCCAGAAACTGGAAGACAGCAGCTGTGCTCCGCCAAGCATGAGCGTCAACGTCAGTCCTGCCCAGAGAGCTTCAAGATGCGTATCACAAAGTTGTCATGCATAGCGCTGGCCCACAGATCATGCGCAGCCTGTTATGACAGATAGGCCCGACTCCACAACCAAAGCAGTCTGTCGCGCATACCTCGGCTCGCACATGGAAAGCTTATTGCCTTCTAGACTCACATCCAAAAAGTGGCACAAATTCGGAAGCATGGTAAATATCAAGCTGCTCTCTGACATGTTGAGCAGCTGCGGATTCGTGCAGCAACATCACTGGAGACAGGGTTGGCAAGCTTGGGTAGCATGCATTTGTCTGCCCGATGCTGACGCCTATGCAACTCATGCAGGAACTGGCCCCTTTCACGCTGAGAACAAATAAATGGGAGGTGTCTTCCCAGCACAACCTCTCGCTTGCGGTGCGCAAAGTATTCTCAGACCGCAATTTTTCTATACTGTAGCTGTCGTGATTCTGGAAACATAAAAGGATTTCAGCTCACTTGAAGACTTGGAGAGACAACTAGGTGTTTGCCACCCCCGGCCAACGCAGATACAGAGCAACTTGAAGGAATGCAATTCATAGCAGGAGAACAACTATCGTGGTGAACAGCCAGGCTTCGAGGATGTCGTCTTACCTTCAAACTCTTCCTGCCAAAAAGCTTTTTCCCAAGAATCCTGTAAAGCCAAGCAACTGACGACCATTCCGATCTTCCTTCCACGATCTGTTCTCAGCCCAGTCCATCACCAAAGCCTGCTGACGAAGGAGATGCCAGCACTGGGTCGGGAAAGGCCTAGGACTGCTACCTCAAATGCGCAAGCCGCACACAGCAGTTGAAATTAAATATGTGCAAGCTAATTGGGAAGCTGTGGAAGTTGATCCATACAATGCTTGCACAGCACGTCTGATGCAAGACCTGGTTGCCAGCCTGTGGTCGGGGAGTGAAGAGTTGGTTGGGGCTTGTGTGAGGCGCGAAAAGTCTACTATTGTGGAGTGGAAACGCGAGTCGCGGTCGGCCGCAGGCCGCCGGGCCACTGACCACGGCGCCGCAGGCGCCGCAGGCCGCTGCCCGCGGGCAGCGGGGGGCCGCAGCTGCGGCCTCCCGCCGCGGGCACGGGCCGCCCTACACCCTAAAATCACTAAATCCCAAAAACCCTAAACACCCTAAACCCTAAAAACCCTAAATCCCCTAAATCCCTAGAAATAATTCTAAACCCTGAATGCCTAAAGCCCCTAGACACGCTAGACCCTGAAAACCGTAGATGCCCTAAACCCTAAAAACCCTAAGCCCTAACAGCCTGAGACACCGTGGCCTAACCCTTCTGCTCGTAAACCCTAAAATCCTGGCCACCCTAAACCCCAAAAACCCTCACCCTGAAACCCAAAAGCCCCTACACCCTATAAATTCCTAGAACAATCTACAACACCCTAAACCCTAGAAACGCCACACCCTAAAAACCCTAAACACCCAAAAGCCCAAAAACCCTGCACCCTGAAAACCCTTAAAACCCTAAAAATCCTGAAAATCCTAAACCCTGAAAACCTCAAACCCCTAAACATTCTAGACCCTAAAAACACTGGAAGCCCTAAACCCTGAAAACCCTAAATCCTAAAACATCCTCAGCCCTAAACGCCCCTAAACCCTGAAACCCTTATGACACCCCAAACCCTAAAAAACACATTAAACCTAAAACAAACTAAAAACTGGATTTCTGGAAATTGCGGCAAACTATAGGGGTCTGAGCGCCCTCATCCTAAACACGTTAACCGCAGAAAACACCGTAGGCCGCGAGCTCCAGGCGTCGGACCGCCGGGCCGCGGAGGCGCGCGGCCGCGCGAAAATTCTACTATTGTGGAAAACGCGGGCCACCCTTGAACTTCCTCTTACGCACAGGACATTCCACGAAATCCAGGCGGCTTCTACTCCAGCTAGTGCTTCAGCGGTGAGACTTGTGCGCCCTTGAAGCAGTCAAGCTTCTGCGGACCCCAACTAGATTAGTCATGTTCAACCTGCTTCCAGAGCCAGACAACAGCAAACAATCACTCACCTGGTACTCGACTCTAGGAAAGCCAGAAAATGCCAGACAATTATTGCACCGTAGAATCAGACACCTCTGCGACAGCATAGTGCTCTGACTGATGGCAGCCTGGCCAGTGTCGACCATGATGAACAGCACCAGCAGGAGCGTTCGGAAGTAATATCGCGAGCCTTCTGCGAAGGTGTGGAGTTGACTCAAGTGATCTCAAGTGCAGTTCCGTCTACATATCAGAATCGGCTTCGGGTGCAACACGTTGGGCAGGCAATGCAGTCTAACGACACAGCAAAGCCCACGAATTACAGAACCAACACCCGCCTCGGAGCCGATTGAGTTTCGTGCCATGTGTGCCATCCCCCGCGCTGCATTCATCAGCAAACCATCATGACGTGCGTTCAGGATATCAGACTCGCCTTTCTTAGCTCCTGCTTTTCGCAACACCCTCGCTTTCCCCTTTTCGGGAGCACGCCTCGGGTGGCAAAAGGCCCACCAAAAGTCTGCCCAGAGGCCAAAGGAGCGTCTTGATTAACTGGTAGCCAGGTTCGCCCATCGAGATGCTGGCAGGCTTCTTACAAGTTCCCCATGTAAGCGAGGAGCCGAGGATGCACGCTTTCAGTGCCGGCTCTTGGGACCGAACTCAAAGGAATGGCTTGGTGTCTTCTTCAGAGCGTCCAACGGGCAGGATGGGCAAGGCCAATGCTGTGAGGCGTTTCTTGACTTTACTGGCGTGAAACGGCCGAAGCGTCTCGAAATGGCGTACAACAAACAAGTAAGTAGAGTATGTGCTAATGCAGTTGTGCGAACTGGGCACTCAATTGTTTAAAATGTATGAAAATGTATTCTGCTCTACGACTGCACAGCACGAATAAATGCACGGCTGATTCTCAGGGTGTTGCCGGTTTCCGCAGGCCTATCCCACTTGGACGCCTAGAGATAATGCAGGCTGTCACCTCAAATGCTCGCCCCGTAGAATTGAAAGTGAGTTTGCCGGAATGGCAGCACGGAGCAGCAGATGGGAGGAGAACAGGCCTGCACACTTCTCTTACGCTCAGGGCAGACACACGCTCGCAAGCTGCTCGATTCATGAAATACGAAAGCTGCCACTCCTTGCAAGCCTTCAAGACACCTATCAAAGCCCAGAAGCTGGTACCATCAACGAGACAAATACTCTGAACACTGGTGCTCCGAAACCAGCAGACAGAGGGGAAACCAAATTCTGAGCCGCATGTACCCGTCTGCGATGCTTGTATGCTTCCTTAGACTTCGCTGCTTCTTGACAACATATTGACAGAAAGTCTGTGCACTTCTGTGCTCATCTATACCTGCCACCATGGCCTGGCAGCGCGCCTGTCGAATGCACAGTACGGATCGTGGCTGCTTTGCGCCCTGGCAGCGTCTGAGTCTGGCAGCTCGCGCATTCATGAGTCTTGCAACCAGGCGGAACAATCCAAACCCTGCTCTACTTGTAACATGTCACTCGGCAGAAGCAGTTGCGTCAAGGAGAGATGCACTTTCATATCCGCTGCAATCCGCCAAACTATCGCTACCTGCTGCGGGCACTATGCTTCAACTATGTACAGCTCTGAAACAGCTCGGGGTCTCTTGCTAATTCTTGCTCTCACTCTGGCACGACAGGATTGCCATCACCTGCACAATTGGCATGATTAGCGATGAGCGGAAAAGCCACCTGCTCCGCCCGCAACATTCATGCAACCAGTTCCGACTTTTGAGGGGCATACTATCTGCTTGCACCCCAAAGTCGGAGAGGCCTGGGCACAAAACAGACAAGGTATACAATCGTGCGTTCATGCACAACCAGCATGTCAGGCACATGTGGAAAGACACGTTTCCGCACCCTCTCCTTGAGACCTGCGCTTGTTGAATGCGACGTGTTTATTCCCACTAACCAGAACGTGTTGGTCCTCACCGCGCCGCCCACCCCTAAGCCCTGCGACTGGACTGACAGAAAACCTCGAAAACCCTACAATCCCTGTCGAACCGGCAAACCCTCTTAAAGCTCGTGGTGACGCTGTACCACAAAACTTTCTGATCTTTCCCGCGCACGTCGATCCCTACAATCAATTACCTCCAACTGGAACCCTTGGGTTCGCCTGCGGAAATAAATTCCCTGAGGCCCTATCGCGGTTGCTTCGATGGCACTAGCCTGGTGAGATCAGCAGCCTGAGCAGGTTGACTGACTGGACAGGCGCAGCCGTTCCGAATTGGTTTTGCAACTGCGCCTTCGCCTCTGCTTCCCACAGTGATGCGCCAAAAGCAGCAGCTTCAAGAAGAAGCCTGTGCCAGTTTACAGTAGAGCGTAGTTGTTCTGCTGCTTTTTGCCAAAAGAACACGTAAGCATGAACTATCTCTTCTGAACTTAAGTGGAGCTTCTTTGTATGCCCACCGGCAGCTGTCAGCCCTTCAAGGTAGCGCGTCAAACAGCATGAGGTAATCTTGAACCTGATTGTGCTGAAGTGTTGAGGTGAACAAACATCCTCATGTCCGTGTCCGTGGACAGACGCTGCGAAACTGATTACCGCTCAACATCGCGCATTGTTCGCATTCCCTTGTAGTGCCCTTGCCAGCATGTATTGTGCAAACTTACATCTCCGAAGTGACTGGTCTTGAGGAAGGTGTGCCTGCGCACATCTCCGGCGCCCAGGAGGAGCGAAGCAACCTCCACTGCTGGTGATATTGTATTTTAGCAGTTCTTCTTATTTTATATCCTCCTAACTTGCATCAAGTCATCCAAGCAATGCTACAAAGTTCATTTCTGTTCTGAATCTCTCGGTCTCTCAACAAGGGCTTTTAAATTCTTTTTCATAGTCCTTTACCTCGGGCCTCGCCGGCAGACACCGCTTCCTGAAGCACCGCGCTGGTATCACGTCCCGAAGACTGCCTCCAGATCTGTGTAGCTGCAGCTTTCTCAAAATCTAGAATGCGGATATGCCACTGGTCCTGTCCGCAACTGTTCTTCTACATTCTTCTACGGCGCATCATTGGAAGCCATCCCTCTGCAATCCTTGAATTGCCCCTAGAGGTGGATGCAGCAAAGGTGATTTTTCAAGACCATTGTCCACACAGGCATGCATTGAAATGGCAATTCGACAGCACGACAAGCAGTCGGGCAGGCAAAGCTTAAGTTGAACACCAACCAGCATGAGCTGCACCTCTAGCATTTCCTGAGGCTTTTTGGGCCAAGCAGGGAACAATGTCAAGTCGTAGAAGGTCGTAGAAAGAGCCCCGGAAAAGACACACCTTGAATCTTCCAATCTTGATTCCCATGCCGCATTTAGCCTGTTCCCAATGCCTACTTGCAAGCAAAGTTCGGATTTTGTCATTTACGGTTTTTCATTCCTGCTCTACTCAACAATACTCATGTTTTTGACATTCGGTCTGCCCTAGCAAACCTGAAAATCTGCTTGCCTGAGTGTGATCACTGACCCAGTTGTTTGGTTTGCAGTGCAGGGCTTGCTTAATCTCGCAAGCGGACTTCATGCTCACGAGAACGTCATTGGGCCATGCCTGAACATATGGTGTACTGCCGTACTACAAACTGGAAAATCTGCAAGGCAGCCGTGCAGAGCGCGTCGAATGAACCAGGTTAGATCTCCACCGCGGCTTTAATTTGCATGTGCCACAAGGCACATACCATCCACAATCAGACAACTATAGTATCTAGCTGGCGTGGAAGTCACAACTCAAGCATTTCACAGGCAGAGACGAAAAGCTTACATGACAACTTCTAAATACTTCCAGCATAGCTTGATGAATCGGGGCGTGTTCATAGGTTCTAAATTCTAGAGTTGCAGGCCCCTCAGCGGAGGCGGTGCGGGCCTGCTCTCAATGGACTTCAGAAGCTGTCCTGATGCTGACCGCGAAAGTGAGATGGCTTGGCGAAGCCATGTTGGCTACGGCTTCCTGCTTGAAGGTCTTTAGCCTAGCACCTCACGTAATGGAAGTAAGCTTCAGTGCTGACATGGTAAATCTAGGATCCTGTAGCTGCCTGAAAGGCCTATGCCGGCTTTGGATGGAACTTCGTGTCTGCTACACTGCAAAATTCTGCTAACCGGGCACAAGATGTCCTCTTAGCGTCTGCAGGTCGCCGAAGACGGCATCCACTTGCAGTTTGGCCGCAATGTGGGCTTCCACAGACACCATCGCATCCTTGCATATTGAGGCTCTTGGCATGTTGGACATCATTTTGTTGGACAGTCAAGCGCCAAACTGTGTCTGTGGTACAGGGGAGGTGGCAAGGCAAATCAGCACTGCCCTTGCTGGGTTACCTCTATATCCTCAAAACAGACTGAGGCAGAGGTCCTGAAACATGCCCGGGCCAATTCGCTTCAGGTAGCTTTTCAATGAATCCAAACCTGCAAGACTTCAGAGTGGCGGCAACATGCAGCACGTAAAAAAGGCAGCAAGCAATGGAAACTGGGGCATTCCACGCGCATTCAAGAATCTGGAAACCGTAAACGGATCCGCTTACGAATCAGAGATTGAAAACGTCTTGCTTCGGGAGATTGTTCTCGGGCCTTGGGCGGACGGATGCAGGGTGCGCTCCAGCCTCATTACACGAAGCAGCAGCAGCAGCAGCAGCAGCAGCCGCCGCACAAAGTAGTCAAAGCATCAATGTATATGGTCAGGGGCTGCACATTCATGACGCTGCACTAGAGATTGCTTTCACTGCTTTGAAAGGTATAGTGCGCCCGAATGGGACGATCACGCCATTTGTCATGCTGTCTACACACACGGCAGTCTTCAGTTTAGACAGGAGGTGAGCCTCAGCATAAAGTGTAACCAGATCAGGTTTATTGAGCTTATTGCATTATTTCATGAATGGAAGCCATACAGTATGTTGCTGCCCATACCCGCCCTGATGTGGCAGCAAGGGTGGGCCCCGGCATACTAGGCAATCGTGTGATTTCTTGGAGGCTAACCTTACAAGTGAAAGCGCGTTCGATTGCCCTGCTGGCAGCGTCACAAGACGAAACTTTTGGGGTTCTTTCGGGGTACCCTGATGTTCCTGACATCTCTTGACCGTTCATGGTCAGCATCAGTTTCGGCCCCAGCCTTAATCATGTCTTCACATGTGGTGCAATGGATTCTATTTCTTAGCAGGCTACTTGATTCTGCGCTTCAACATTTACGGCAGGAGATCTCCAAAGGACAAGACAGAATTCAAACGCTTCCTCAGGGGTTTCCTTCTGGAAAAAGGTGAAAGCAGTCAAGAAGACAGTCCTGGTGAACTTGCAGACTCCATCAGATCGAGACTCACCCAAATGATGACGGCTTTTCAGAAGTGCGTAGTTCGAACCCGTTTCTTGCAGTTGCGACTTGTCTTTGAAAGACTTCGTGCGTATAGCTTGAGACCGAAGTTCGCAGGACCGTTGAAGAACTCATGCAGGATCATTGACATCGATTGACCTTTACACATACACGGTTTGACATGATGGACTTCGTCATGTTGTAGTTCAAGTGTCTTGCCTTTCAATTGTTCCCGCCTCGGAGGGATGTATGTGCATACACCCTGATTCTAAGCCAAGCGTTTTTGGTTTGTTTTCCGATCAGGAAGGAACAGAGATGTGGTAATTCTTCCAGCAGATTCGCAGGGGGCAGGAGTGTGCTTGAGCGTCTCCTGCCAACGAAAACACTCTCAATGCACAGTGATATGAAGAGGGGACGCCTTCTTCACATACCTGCATGTACAGAGTGACAGCCTTT
>CAJNIZ010002925.1:24866-39149 GCA_905231905.1 Symbiodinium pilosum | reverse complement strand
CATGCGACAAAACTATCCGCCCGGCCATGTATTATGTGTTTGTGATGTCACCCGTTTGTTCTGCACAGCTTGTGAAAGCAGGAGCGCTCGCGGCGCGGAAGAGGCCAAGCGCAAACAGACAGCCCTTGCACAGAACCGCGCCACAATCTGCGCACAAAAATTGAACTGAGAGCGTGGGGAGTTTCAAGATGAAAGGCAAGACCAAACATAGCTGTTTCCTCTGCATC
Organism: Symbiodinium pilosum; assembly: GCA_905231905.1. Classification (NCBI taxonomy): domain Eukaryota; class Dinophyceae; order Suessiales; family Symbiodiniaceae; genus Symbiodinium; species Symbiodinium pilosum. The sequence continues at coordinate 38,922 of CAJNIZ010002925.1, read as the reverse complement.
CTCTACCTTATGGCCCATGAGAGGATCTGCCAGGGATCACGCTTAGATCAAGGTGGTGGGGTCATGAGTCTGCAACTATCGTCAGGAGTTGAAGTCCTGGTCACGACCTGTAGAACCTCAAAGCCAAACAGAAGCTATCTACAAAGAAGTTAAAATTCCATCTCCGATTTTGCTGCAGAAGGCAAGGAAGCTGGCCAATTTAAAGCGGTTTGAACACCCATGCACTGTAACGACAAACAGGCTCCCCGTAGAGTATGGCCTCGAAAAGGGCCAGATTCTCCAGCAACAACCTCAGTTGGCTCAAAGCGGCTTCTGTGAATTCTCCTGACGAGGTGAAAGCTCGCGAAGGTTTAAAGCGAAGGTTGATGAGACTTGACCAAAGCGTTTTCCAGAGTAGTAAGGATGGCATCTTCGGACTTGACAAAGCGTGCCATGCGCGCTGTTTGGCAGTTTTGGCAGTCAGCCAGGCGCATGGCTGCCTTGCCTTCTGACCTTCCAAGCTGCGCACCTCCGATATTTCAAAGCACGGGCTATGCTGGGACAGCCAGCAGTTTGCTGCAGAGGGGCAAACCCCCAACAACGTCAGCATCGACGAAGCTGACTACAAACGCTCTCAACTTTCATCGACAACAAGCAAGTTCCGGGACCTCTGCAGGGCCTGGCTGCCAGGCGCCTGAGATGAGAATCCCTCGCAGACTTCACTTGTGGCTGCGTGGCTGCGTGCTCGTTCCCTTGCTTACACTCAGTGACACTAAGGTTCTAACCATCGGGATAAGCTGCTCTTTGAACAACGCACCGCCTGTGCTTTGATTGGATCATCTTATTCCTGGGTGTGGCTGACTTCCTAAACCCACCAAGGCCAAATGCCGAACCCTCCACCCACCCATCCACCCACGGCGCGTTCCGACCCTCGAGCGCTTGCGGCAGCACAGTCGTCACAGTCACAGAAAGCCCCAGAATGCCTGGCCAAGAGCGCGTGAGCCGACTACAGTAGAAGCCTGGAAAAGGACAAACAAACACCCCATGATGCTTATGATGCGGGCCCCTTGGCCAGCATCATCAGCATCATTGCGGGTCCATTTCTCCATTTTCACCCACTGACCTTTTACCGCTCTCGATTTTTCTAAGCCCCGGCCAAAGCCGGGCCTTGGCCTAGCTTTCAAAAGGTCCATGCTCATGATGCCTTTGGGGGATCCTGGCAACGCTAAAAATCCTTGAAATCTCGGGAAGCTCCTGGAGCACATGTTGATTTTAGGCTAAGGTCCGTGAGGCGCCTTGCAGACTTGGAGAAACGAAGGTCCAACATGTAGGTCTGCAGCACCGCACCCGCCGCATAAAACAAAGCAATGGCTACATTGCTGGACAAAGCAAGTTGCATAGAGCCTTGTAGAACATACGCGCATTTAGACAAAGAGTCAGGAATCCTCAAAACCCCCCTCAGACCGCGTGGAAGCCGAAACCTCTGCCCCTTGGGCCCAAATGGGCCCAAACCTTTTCTCACAAAGCCCAAAACGCCCGCAGCGCTTTTTTAGATACGGTTTGAACCTATCCCGTAAGCCACGCGTCTGAGCTAAAGTACTGGAGGGTGACTTACAAGGGGGTGTTGGAGATCTTTCTCTGAGACCACAAGATCAACCTGAGAAGTGTTTTGTCAAATGGGCGTTGCCTAACATTCCGCCCACGCCTCGCCACCGAGGTACTCACACTCACTATCGTCCACTATCACTAGCAGTCCAATTGCGATAACCCCATATCGATCCGCCGAGACATATATTGGCTCGTCTCTCTGCAGCTGAAGACGGTAATTTAAGGCAAACTAGATAGAACACGAGCCCCTCCTAGTCCACATGTACCCCGATGCACCCCTGTAATGCCCGAGACAGGCCATTCAAGGGCTCAGGCTAGGAAAAAAATAAGAGAAGAGACTTGACACGACGGCATTCCAAAGCAGGGACATTCCGCACCATTTCCCTATCTGAAGGCCCATGGCTCTAGATTTACATCCCGGCTGCAAAAGATAGCAGAGCGCTTCTTTCCCAAGGTATGAAAGGGAGCCCGAATTAAAGTCGGTTCACTCGGCTACAACACTGCAAGGTAACAGAAACTGCTGAAACAACTATGAAAATGAAAATCGCCAGAAAGCCGTCAAGAGTGGCGCATGCATTGGATTGAATTCTTTCACCGAAGGCCAAGTCGAGGCCCAGCCTCGCTTGTCACAAAAACGTACACAGCAAAGCTCGAGCCTGATATGCCTCGTGGTGAGGAAGCTGTCCTGAGCACGCGCCCCGGGTGAAAGAATTATGAGTATGTAAGGACAAATCTGAAGTGGGAGCCGTTTCCCCACTGGAGAACCTGCGAGGACTAGCCAAGCAGGAGTTATGGCTCAGACGACAATGCCCACCTTGCAAGGGTCCAAAAACTCAGGGCCACGGCCTCAAAACTGATGCAAGCCAATCTGCTCTTGCAAATCTAGACCACGGCCCAGGGCCAACCATCTCAAACATTGGAAATGGTATAGGGCTTGAACTGCAGCAGCGAGACCGACCAAATGCTGATGGCGACAGGCGCTACCCCGTCGCATGGCATCGTTCCAGCTACAAGTCTGCAAGGTCTCTGAACAAAGCCGTGTCAAACCTGGAATGTGGCCTTACACCTAAAATCCAACACTTGCTACTTTTATGTTGCCTGTTGCTCCCATGTGGATAGCACGTGAACCATCATGTTTTAGCCAAGGCCTTCCGCAGCATCATACATCGCAATTCGTTGCAGAATCAAGAAGGATTTGAACATGTCGCGCAAAAACCGCATCACATGGTGTTCCTGGGCCTTTGGATCGTACCATGTGTCTCTGACACGCAGGCATCGCCTGACTTAAGGACTTGCCAATTTACCCTCACAAGACGTCACCTCAACACCACTGCATCTGAATGCGGGCAATCAACTGGCGACGAGAGCTGGCAGTCAGTTGCGCAAGGGCTAGGTGATTCATGGATCGACGGTACAAAAGCTTGTCAGACACTTATAATCGCGTTGACACTGCATCTTCAAGAATCCAAGCTTGGAGCAGGGATTGCTCCTGTCGCAGCTAAGTCACACAATGAATTTCATGACTTGGAACACCTCTCTGAGTGTCTAGAAGCTTGCGGCTTGGCAAGCAGTCGCCAATCCTGTCTGCACCGGATATGCCCATGTCCTGCTTGACCTTGGAAAACGTGCAGGCACAAGTGCAAAGATCCCACAATGCAGTCAGCAAGCAACCCTGCCAGGTACATTTAATATGCAGACCTTCTTATACCTCCTTCTTGAACGGCCAGGAGCACTCTTTGAGCAAATGCTTTTGCGCTCAGAACTATGAGGTTGGCGCGCTGAGGGCCCTTGTTGAATTTAACAGGGAAGATTTGGGACTCTGGCTGTGTGATTGCGACAACACCGCACGCCGCAAACCTGGTACACGGAATCAAGGAAAGCTTGCAGGAAAAGCTAACATCCGCCTGGCCCAGGCAGGCGTCGCACGCAGCCTTCAGCTCATTAGATTTTCTGAGCTTTTTGCAACCAATTTAAGCGAAAAACTTGGAACCAGACCTTGCGCACTTCATGAGGGCAAGGGCTCTCTCACCATCTCTGCACGGCTGCACTCTTCCTCAGCTCATGCAAGCGGGTTCCCAATATGTTCTCATTTTTCCCTGTGGAGAGCGCACCGAGTAACAGAGGACCTCCAAGTTGAGCTGGACGCTGTCTTGCTAACTCTCCCAGCGCAGGGCAGACACTTGACAGCTCCAAACGTGCACTCTAACTTGACATTGGAAGTTTGCTGCCCTGCTCAAATCATGGCGACTGGTCTTAAGATCACCTAGCGGACCTAGCACAGCACTGGTGGCCCACACATGGCTTGAAGGATAGCTTACACGTGATCCATGTCTGGCCGGGCGGCATGTCTGATCCCACTTGCCAGCCTGCAGAACGGTGTGTATCCATGGCGGACTTCGGCATGGTTTTGTTCAAGGTGGATTGCTTGCGGCTCCTTCTGCAGGCGGTACTATAATTGCGATGACACCCATGTGGACATGCTACCGTCTGACTGAAGCACACATCCAGGATAACCCAGGAGCAGGCATCTGCAATGTGTTGGACGTTCACAGCTTACCAAAGATCCCGCTTGAATACAGCATCTGGACTGATTGCGTGCCGCCACTAGCTGCCACACCTGAGAACGTCAACAAATTAGTGGCCTTCCTGTTTTCAGGGCGGGTGAAACATCCTGCTCATCCGACACATGCTTCCGAGCTTTGGGACAGCATTGCCCGCGTGAAACAGAGTGCGTGCTACAATGTGTCACAAGATCGTTGACACAAGCATGCGCATTGTGTTCAACCGGAGATCGCTAAATACTTCAGAGGCGGCTAGGTTCAGGTACTGAATGTTCTGCCAACGACGCGCTGCTGGTCAAGTGCTCTGACCCTCGCTCATCTCCAAAAGCCTGCAGCGCAGGTCATGGAGTCATGGACCACCTGCAAAACTCGACTGCGTGACTGCGTGGTCCGGGTCGATGGCTCCGAGCGCAACCGGACGAGGAGCCGCTGCAATCGTGGGGAGGCGATCCGCTTGGCCTCTGCTGGGCTTTCGCCAAATAAGCAAGCTGCAGGCAACAGGACGAATGACTAAACTTGAAGTTCTTCGAGGTGAGCATGGCCACAACATGTTTGCCAGGCACTGCTACCACATGACGCAAACACGTCTACGCACACAAAAACAGTCTTCTCCTGTTGGCTTGCAAATGAGAAGTCGCGAGTCCTGCAGCGCAATGCTCAGCTGGATGGCCATGGACAGTGCCCTCTCCTGATCTCAAACAACACGTGCTGGCTCCATGCTCGCAAAGGCCTCACGTACTAGCTCTTCCTATGGGAGACCCACCACATCCTGTCTTGCAGCCGGGAAATGTCCCCAGCCCTGCCGCGTGAGTGGAAGATGGACATACCAGGGGCGCACAAAAACATCATTTTTCTTTGCTCCCATCCTGCCCCAGCTGTTCAGGGATGTGGTGCTGGAGATGCGAAGCCCGACGACATGTCTCAAGCCGCTTGCAGCAATGCCCAGTGCCATTCCTGCTTCCGACTGCAGTGCACCAAAAAAGTCGCGCACTCTCACCAAAAATCATGTAGCACCCGGATGCTTCTTTCACGTTCCCACACATCACCCGAAAGCCTTTTACGAGCGCGGCAGCTGCGCGCCGGGCAACCAAGATGACGCGGCTGCATTGCTTGCAAGATCTTGCGATGACAAAATAAAAACAAGTGCAGCCCACTCACAGACAACCCATTTTTTAAAGCCGACTGGAAGTGGCCATGATTTCCAGGAGAATTTGCTTTGGTCCTGCAATCGACACTCCAGCTCAAACCTGCTAGCACAAGGTCAGAGGAAGAGAGGCATCTAGGACTTGTGGTGGTCCTCAAGCATGTCCCAGCATTACAGGCAGCAGCTCATGCTGGCACCTTGTCCTCTTTCCTGTTGAGCAGCTCGAATGCTTGGGCCTGTGTCAATACAATTCCCTGAGTGCCCGCCGACACTGACTTGTACTTGAAAATGTCGCAGCTTAGCTAAATCTTATTGTGTAGGAGGCACGGATTGCGCCTGTGAACCCTGACAATGCCTTCCAAGTTTCTTTTCAGCCACATGTGCATTAAGGTGGAGAGCTATGGCTCTTTGACCCAGAATCAAGTAGTGACAGTTGAGGGGTCAGGGATACCTGGGATGCCATTGTTGAAGCCTCAAGTGTACTTGACCTCACGAAGTGCAACACAGAGCCGTGCCCCGGACACCGCCGCTGCAACCCATTCCCCCAGTGCCGCAGCAACCATGTCTCCGCAGTTTCGTGTTCTCACATCATACTGTTGATTGTAGACCACGGACACCCCGGTCCCTAATGCGTACTGCAATCTGAATCGGATCTATGATCTTGCTTTCAGGCTGGTCATTAAAAAAATTGCCCCTTACACGCCGGTTGAGAGAACTTGGATGGTTGCAGGAGACGTCAGGGCCCCCCATCAACAAAGCTCCAAATCCTCCTGATTGGACCAGGGCACGCAAAGTTCATGTTAAGGCACATTGCTGAAAGATTTCTAGCAGCAAGCACATCTAGATCAGAACGGAACATCAACACCACCTGCGCCTCTCAAAAACCCCACAGACCACAAACAAGTAAACGGAGAAGACCTCACAACCATCTGCTGAAAGCCTGCATCTGCATGGTCACCAGCAGGCCGCAGTGCAACGACATCTCCCATTCTTCCTGATAGCTGCGCACATTCTCGCACGATGCTTTCGAATAAAAACGCAGAAACGCGCAGGAAGGGCCAATTGGTATTGGACAGGTGTGCGAATTTTTCAATCAGGCTCAAGTTCTTGGAGATTGATGCCAGCATATGCCAGCAGCACCGCTCAACGCGTTGTCCCTGAACAATAACATATACATGTTGCTCCCCTGCGACTGCGCCCATTCCGCAGTCTGCGAGTTGCCGATAAGACTAAACACTGTTCTCGTGGGTAGCAGGAAAACTTCCAAAACTATGCCCATATCTTCAAATGTTCTGCGCGTGATGCTGTTCTGACTCCCCTGAAAAGGGTGTCGCACAAACCCGGAGCCCTAGTCATGTACATGCTGTTTGGTAGCCAAATCAAGGGGAAGCCAAAAAGAAGACCGCATTCTGAGAGCATGTTCTGAAAACTGAGGGCCGGTTCTGTTTTCTGAGAACTTTACATAAACGCCCAAACTCGCGAAGCACCTGCCTTCAAACAATCCAAGGTCTGGGTGTGCGGCCTTTTGGGGCTTTTGAACCTTGAAACTCTGCAACATTTTTCCCTCCCAACCGATCCAGGGTCTGGACGTGGCGGAGCTATGTTTTGTGGGCTGGCTCTTGTGTACATTTTGTCCCTGGGGATGGCATTGCACAATGGGCCCAAATTATTTTGGGAGCTTATGTCATATGTCAAAGAACAACATGAAAATGGCATTTCCAAACGCCAGCCGTGTCCCACTTTTTTGAACAATGGAATGAAGTGACTGTTGAACCGTTCGGTCTCTGTTCATCTTCTCAGGACCCTCGGGGCCAACGGCTTGTGGCTTGTGGGTCCAAATGCAACATGTGAGACACAAACGAACTTACTGGCGGGGTGGTGACGCCTGAGAAGCGCCAAAGTGACCACAAACCGTCCACCGGGTATTCCTTGCTGGGGTCCATGGGTGGAGCTAGAGGAAAGGGATTGACGCAATGGAAACTGCACATTGCGGTCATCGACCTCAGCAAGAAAGACTGATGCATGTTGACTTGGAGCAGTCTGAAGCTCAATCAAACAATTTTCATGCCCAAGCAGACGCATGTGGAGATGTGCATCGGCAATAACCACAAGTCGCGATATAGTCAATAGTCTCCTCAATGACGATGGTGCTGCCAGCGCAGGATTACCCCCCTATCTGTCAAACATCAAAACCTGGCATTCTGAAGCAAGCACATTGTCGTCGTATCAAAGTGCCACGTCTGGGCGAAAATTGCGTGGAAAAGCCCGTGCAGCCAACAGCCAAACCCTGTACGACGCTGGCAGAAATCATCCTGGCTAACCTGTGTTGGGCAAATCAACCTGACTCTGGATTTCACGCATGCAGGCGTGATCCCTCGAGAAAATCAAACCATCCAAAGCCTCCGTTGATGCCGGGCTGATAGACCACCATGTCTGCACGTTTGTCGTGCCAACCAAATTTGTTGCAGGGGGTCCCAATCATGTGCACACTGTACACGGCTGCGACGACATCTGCATCCCCAAAATTGTGGCAAGAGGCAGAGAGGTGAGCGTCGCGCCTCTAGCTTCACATCCATGGGCCACAAGACCCGTTCAACTTAAAGGGAATATGCGCCTGGCCGCATTGAACCAAACTCCAAGAATGAACCGGCAAGGTCCACCTGATCCTCACTTTTCTTGTCATTGTACCAAACCACCAGCTCGGAAGCAGTCCATGCCATGCGTACCAGAAAAGCAAACCACAGCAGATAGTGCCATAAAAGGGGGAGCCCCAGCCACATCTCCTGTGCCAATCTCCACCAGCTCCGTGCCGTCACCAGCGCCGTGCCCTGTGGCCAAGCCAAGCACCCCTACCCGGGATGCACCAGTAGATGCGTCAAAATCCCCCTCAAACGTGCCGAGGACACTGCTCCAGCCACTTCGAGCCATACCCACAGCTAATGCCATCGACCAAAACCAAACCATCACCGCTCACAATGACGGGAAAACCCTACCCAGTTTAACGCCAACGGGAGTGCAAGCAGTTGTCGTCTGTTCACACCTCCCAAATCCGGAGGATTTTACAAGCAAGCAGGTGATTTCTCGCGCCGCTGGGATCAGCAGCGCGACCCGCCGGGGGGGGAGTCCCAGCTTGCCTCTGCCAGCGGTGGTGACAAAACCTAAGGTGCCAGGCACAGGGCCCCTCGTCCGCTATTCCGCTATTTGGCTCCACTCCTACAAGGGAGATCGCGCCTACTGCGAGCTCAGGGATGTAGGCTCAAACCAAACGGCGTTGAAGTATTCTTTCCATGACCTGCACCCTGCTGTGGGTCTTGTGGGGGGACAGCATGGTCTTCGACCTCTCACTAATGCTGTCCGGATCATTTGGATGCCAGGATCCGTGAGGGCCGCTGTCTCCGCAGCGCCTGTGCTCGTGATACTTTCTGAGTCTGTCAGGAAGCGCTTCAAGCAAAGCGGCGTTGAGGTCCGAGTCAATCTTTCCACCGTCTGCACCCTGCTGTGGATCTTGCGCGCAGACAGCATAGTCCTTGTCCTTGACTTCAAACGCTGTCTGGAGCGTCTGGATGCCGCTGAAAAGGGGAGCGTAACTCGTGGCCCAAGCATAGGCGGGCTGCCAGTCTGCCTGGCACGGACGTAGCACGGCAGATTTCACTGCAAATTTCTTGCGCGCAAGAATGGCCTGCGACGCAGCCTAGGGCTGCCATTCGCGCGTAACCGCACCCTTGCGGAGGGACAACATGGGCACGGCGATGGCGTACGGCGCGGAGAGCGACCCCTTTTCGCCACAGGTTTGGGGTGCAGAGGAGCAAGTGGGTGGCTCTCCCTCAGCCAAAAATTACTTTCCATTCTTTGGGGAGGGCTCAAAGCCAAAGGCGCCTGTGGTTTCCAGAGATCCATCAAACAAATCCGTGCACAGCAAACCCCCTCCCTACCACCCGAAGACAACACCGGACAACCTTTTTAGCTCACAAACGTGGCTGAAGTGCACGGTCACACTACTGAGAGCGGAGCAGAAGTCTGGTTGCCCGCCGTTTGTCTCCGGAGTCGCGAGGACTCCTCGACATGTCCGGCCTTGGCCCAGGTTTATCAGACACGTGCCCCACACTCAAGAGCCAACTACTTCAGCCACAAGCTTCACACATTCTTCACTTGTGCTTGCTGCGCTTGTCACATACCACATGGTTCTCTCAGGGGCCTCATCTTCGCTCATCATCAGGACCCTACATGTACTGTTGGACGCGCGCCATGGCCAACCGCAAAAGGTCGCCCAGCTTTCGGGACAGATCTGCACGTGGCATTGGGCAATCCTGTGAAGTTTCCTTGCGCGTACGTTATACAGAAAAGACGGGTTCACAGCTTTGGCTACAGCAGCGCTGGCTTCCTGGCAATGATTTGCTCAACTCGCTCGGTATGGATTGGCATAGCGCGACGATCTTGCCCTTCCACTGCCTTTGCCACACAAGCACGGATATTCGTCTCCCTCCACGCCAGCCTGTCCCGCGCCGAGATATCTTACTCTTGATCCGCTCCTGCTCGTGCCGGAGGTCTGCCAGTTGTCTAGCTGTGTCGATGCGCTCTTGCGTCCAGAGATTCCCTCCAGGCGCCTCTACCGCGGCTTCCTCTATGTATGTAGCCGTCTACAGCTGACGAGCTGTGACGCGCCAGATGCTTTATAGCATCCTTAGAAACGCCTTCCCTGGCTAGTCGCTTGCCTTGCAGCCAGACCGTCGCATAAAGTGTCCAGTGATGTGGGCCGGATTCATGGCAGCAGCTTCAGGGACGGCCTCCACCAGCCACGCAGCGTCCTGCTTGGCAGCTTCAATCAGCATCCCCTTCGACTACGCTGAACAGGTCTGGCCTCATCCATTGACGATGTCACCCCTGTCAGCGCGCTTGGACACGCGGCCCTCACAGCCACGCAAAACCGGCACGGGACGCCTTCGCACTCGTCCCCACTAGTAGGTCTGCAGCACGCCAACATCCTTCAACAGCCTGTGGCACGTATGTCCGCGTGCTCACTGGGATCATCAAAGGAACGCGTTTAACAGTCCAATCAATGATCTAGTCTGCGATGACGGTTGACGCCAACTCCACTTCTCGGAGTAGGAAATGCATGCCGAACGCCCATGCCAGCGGCCCCCCTTTAGGGAGCCTGCCGTCGTCTCTCGCAACCAATGACAGGGACGGAAGCCACTCAAGCCGCATCTCCTCCGCTTTTGAGGCTCCTCCAAGTCCTATGCTGAGATCGCTTTTGGCATCGCGCATAGCAAAGTCCAAAGCATCGCTCCACGAGTATCCTTTGCGGACATGCTCAAGTTTCGCATCTGAGAGATAAGAGTACGCAGACCTGTATTCAGCGTGGCCCATTACAGATCCAACCTCTTGGATGCCTAGCGGGGAAAGCGGCATGTCAGCCAAATTCCTCCTTTTGCAAAGCTCAGCCCACACTGAAACGCGCGAATCCTCTGCTGCACGGGTACCAGATGCATATATCAACTTCAGATAATTTTCTCTGGCCACTCTCATTTGAGCCACTGTCTAAACTCCTAGTATCCCCCTTAATAACCCCTATAGTAGCTCCCTATGTAATCCCCCATATAACCCCCTTTAAGGAGTTTAGACTACAGATCATTTGTTCATCGGAAGATGCGACGCAGATGGCATTAGCATGGGATGGTCTTGCCCGCTTGGACTTTCTGGCCGCAGAAGACACCCATGGCGCATCACGACGCCTTCTCTCCAACGTCTCGGCCTGGCAGCTGGGAACCACTACTGAGCCAAGAAGATTGGGGGCAAGCCCCGAGCGAGAACTCACCACCTGCTGACCTAGCTGCGCAGTAGTTTCGGAGGCCTGTCGATTTGGTTCCGCGCCATCTCCGGAGTGAAATCCTCGACCAGCGCTCACAGGCCGGCCCCGCCAAAGAATTGAATGCTTTCAAAGCAACAATGGAACGGTGACATAAACTATCCCCTTGCAAATCCTGCATGGAACGGCAATGAACAAACGACCTGCTCTAGATTCGAGAAAGTTTCATGTCGAAAGAGCACTACTGCAACTTGCCCGTTCCGAGTCTAATCACCTCGTGCAGCCTCATTGAGCGGCAGTAAGTGTTGACAAACCTGTCGTTGTAACCAAGCAGGAACGAGGCATGACAGGTCTGCCGCATGCTTCAATTAGTCGCCGGGTGACACCATTGTTCAATTGAGAGTACTCTGCCCAAAGATGCCCAATGACATCGTAACATCCGCGAGATCTGAGGGACCTGTCGCCGAGAATCCTCTCAATCAGGCAATGGGCCCTAAACCAATACGTCAGTTAGCGGGCTGGTAAAGGCACCGCGTCGTAGTCTTGCAGTCTTTGAACCCTGCTGCGTTGCTACTTCCGTTTAGATGCTACAAAAGCCCGAAAAGTATCAAGAGGGTGCCCGCAAAACAACCCGAATTCTCACAGGCAAGCTCATAACTTAACACTTCAATGGTGACAAAAACCACCACCTTAGACTGCAAAGAGCAGAGGGGCCGAAGTTAGCCTTCACGGCTTTGGAGGCCCCAACAACGTCCGTGGCTGTGTGTTTGCATCATTGCACCTCCATTGCACTACAAGAAGTACAGCGCGTGCGGAGGTCTGCTGAAGAGCACTGCAGTAGAGGAAGAGTCCCGCTTGTTCACATACCCAGAATGCATTCAAACCAAGCGCCCAGCGCGCGAGCTCAGGCTCGAATATCAGCCACGCAGCATGAAGCACAAAGAACGCAAAGCCCTGCTCGCCGCGCAAGCCCAAATTGTCATTGGACCAGGTCTGAGTTTTCCCCCACAATTCAAAAACATTTGGAAATCCACTGCCTTAATGCGCAGACTGGATTACAAGCCAAGACCTGTGACTGTTACGTGTCAAAATCCAAGGCAAGTTCCGAGTATCGAAGGGTGTATTTGACTCGTTCACCTCACCGTAGTAGAGTGAACGTTTGCTGCACAGGAGCCCAAGTTGACACCACTCAGCAGGAAGAAATTGCAGCCCAGAAAATCGGAGCACAACAGAATTGCAAGACAAGGCCCCTCGTAGAAAAGATTCAAATCACCATGGATTCAACTCGTACAGCTATATAGGATGCTATAGGCCTACTAGCCTGCTGGCAGTTTTGAGCCAGCGTTGCCATTTTGGCAGATTAGGCTACAGCAAGCGTGCAACTGATTTCAGGCATTTGTTTGGTTGCGGTGCCGGGTTCTAGAGGGTGCTTGGACCTTGGAGGCTGCGAGCGCCGGTAAGCATAGCATTTGGGGGCATGCGGAGTTGAAGCCTGCGGCAAGACTCATCATTCGGTAGGGTTGGGTCCCCCAATCTGTTGCAGAGCATTGGGGCCCAAGCCCGGTCAACATTGAGATGTGTTTGGAAGTTCAACATGCACGGCGCACAAACACAATCCCTGCCCGCCCTCCATTTTAACTCAAGACGCCGGTTGATGCATGCAGTCCTGGTACCGCAGCGACCTGTCGCCACGAACCCGGGCGTCACGCCGTCCGGCTTGATCCTGCACACAAGGCAGCACCCCGATCATACCAGGGTGGAGTGGGAGGGTAAAATTTTCTATGCTCTGCCTCGGCGGGATGCCCACAGAGCCTAGATGATCACAGGGGCGCATATCCCCCCCATCCTCCCAATCAACGAGTGCACTAGCATGTTACTTCCACAATGTTCAATCCAACATGCACCGTGCACAAACACAACCCCTGCCCGCCCTCCATTTTGACTCAAGATGCCGGTTGATGCACGCAGTCCTGGCACCGCAGCGACCTGTCGCCACGAACCCGGGCGTCATGCTGTCCGGATTGATCCTGCACAAGGCAGCACCCCGATCATACCCTCTGCGTTGTTTTCACTTCGCGGTGCTGCTAGAGTCCGAACTAGAATCGCTCGAATCAGCTTGAAAGCATCTATCACATTTACGTGCCCCCTCGGGAGCTTATCAGCTCTGACAAAAGCGTCATGCCATGAGGCCAACCGCATAAGGTCCCCCAGGTGTTCGGAGGATGCAGGTATCCATCAACTGAAGCGCGATGCCAGGTTTTGCTTCTGTCCGGATTCTGGATGTATGCACTTGGCGCCGCCAGCAGCTGCTTCTTGAGAGTGGCCACTTCTTCCAGCACCATCCGCTACACAGGACCCTTGATCCTGTCAGCGATGAATTCCGCCCGCTCCATCTGCGTGGGTTTAGCTGCCCCATGCCTTTTGACCTCTTCCAGAGCTTGGGCCAACTCATCCAGTCTAGAGTGCAACTCTTGTTGGACCTTGTTCCTCACATAGTCGCGGCTCATCTTCTTCAGAGGGGCAGTCTTTGCGTAATGCACCAGCATGGCGCTCTTCCAACGCGCCATGAGCTCAATCTGATAAAGATGCACGCCCTCGCTTGACAGCAGAACAGCTCCGCCAGCGCGCATAGATTGACCGCCCAAGAGCTCGTTGCCGTCCGAGTCCTTGACTGCCAAGCCTGCCCGACAATGCCAGACTTTAAGTGTCTCCACCACAGTTTCTTTGGCGGCGGCCTCGCCCTCCGAAGTCGGAAAGAAAGGAAGGCCAAGCGGCAGTTCGCCGTCAGCGTTTCCAAATCTCTCTGAGAAACTCCATCTGCCTCACCGCCGCGTGAAAGGGGCATTGCCATACTGTGGATGGAGGAAATCTTGCACCACCTAGACAATTGGCATCTTCCATGACTTGACGATGCATCCCCGTACCCCCTTTTTAACATTGGCAACTGTTCTGTCTGAG
>CAJNIZ010002925.1:12106-24766 GCA_905231905.1 Symbiodinium pilosum | reverse complement strand
TGCCAATGTTAAGAAGGGGGTACGGGGCTATAAGACGTCTACGTTGTAAAAGCGGTGCAAGATTTCCTCCATCCACAGTATGGTGTTTGCCTGGCACAAGCAGTGCCACTTTCTAGTGGTTGTAAGGGCAGCGCAGTCCGTCTTCGACGAAGGAAGTAGCCACGCGACGATCTTCGTGACCAAGTTGAAGGTGATGCTGGAAGCCAACGACAGGCTGATCTCAATCTCTCGTAAAATAAAGTACACTCCCAGGACGACGAGATTCCATCGGTCCTCCTCAAATCAAAGGTTCAGACGAACTCAGCTGCTCAGATGGGAGCTCCGCAACTTTCTCCAACTGAATTGGTTCGGACTGCCTGCTTGGACCGAGCCCTCTTCGAACACTCCTCTTCACCTGCTTAGCCTGCGAAGCTGCGGTAACCCTGAGCCTTGAAAACGGCTCCCACAGCCTGACTGAAGCTTTTCCACAGTGAATGGGAAGGCCGGAACAGAATCTGGCCCAAACCAGCTCTCATGAATCGAATGCCAGGTCCTGACAAGGGCAGCGTTGGGGCCCTTAGCAGACGCGGCCTCCTGTCGGAGATCAAGTTGTCCAGAGCCTTACGCTTGTCCTCCTCCGGGATCTTTCCTCCTGACCATTTCGGTGCGCCTCTGCTGAAACAGGTGGACGGCGCGTCCGCACGTTTCGCCCATAGCCCCTGTGGGCTGAGCCTGCAGCGCAGGTTCACAGCATCGGAACTGCAAGCAGAAGCACTCCCCGAAGCGATAGTGGTTGTGTCTTGCTCTTCCCACAGCGCAGCCAACTCATTGACCCTGCCTATATCGACCCTAGGTAAAAAAAAGGGGCGGGCTTCCTTCTCTTCATTGAGCCTCGATGCTGATGTTGCCTGACGCTCAAAGGTCACGCTCAAAGTGATGCAAGCTGTTCCCAAACCTAGTGCGTTCACTCACAGGCAGAGACATGCAAATGCAGCACTGTCACATGCTCAAGCCGGCGTTCAAACAGGTGCACGCACTCACTCACAGGCAAAGACATGTGACCGAAGGAATGTGACAAGTGGCTCAATGCAATGCAAATTGGTAATCAAAACCGCAAGCGACCAGTCTTGCCATTCAAGCGGCAGTTGAAACCAATACTCTACTACTGTGTTGTGTACTGAGTACCTAGGCGAGTTCACCGCAGAGGAAATGGAGAATGAAAACGGAAGTATCGAACCAGCCCAGAAACCGAGACTCCTTTTGGCAGGGCGGCAGCCCAAATCTGCGTTAGCTGTCACGCAACCGAGCCGGCGAGGGCGAATTGGCCCCCTCTACTCCGCATTGCTTGCGGCCGACTCGCACAAAAGAAATCCATTATCCCTAGGGGGCACGCTTGTCTCAGCAGCGTGCTTCAAAGCAGCAGGTAGCCTGAATTTCCCAGGCTGAAATTTTCTGCTGAGCACGTCAGAGATGACATTGGAAACCCCTGAGATATGTTCGAACCACTTTGGACGATAACTGCATCGACTGAAGTCAAGAGCGAGCTCCCAGGCAATGCGCCCCAGACCTCTTGCTTTGGGCTCGGCCCGAAGTTTGATCAGCTAGCTGAGCGCAGAAACACTGTCTGATCCGAGGTGCAGGCACGCCCCTCGCTTGAGCCAACGCGAGTGCCAAAGCCGTAGCGCCACAAGTACCGCAAGAGCTTCCCAGACCTGTTGACCGTCGGGAGATCCACGGTCTGCCTCCGCGAGCTCCAAATCGAAGTCACTCAGCTCGTCACAAAAGTACTCCACCGGCGTGTCATTCATCGCCAGCAAGCCTCCGATGCCCCAAGGAGACGCATCAGTAACGATCCTCATCTTGATGGCCTTCCCGAAGTAGCGGCTCACCCTGTACTCTCGAACCAGCGAGCCGGCCTCACCCTTGAAGAACGCGAGGAATCGAGGAACCATGCTGACCCATTGCCTTGTCCAGACACAGTTTGGCGGGCGCGAGTCCGGGCCGCAGCTGTTTATGACGGCCCAGAGATCTGTGAGGAACGGCCTCCAAGTATCCACCACGCCCGCCACGTAGTTGGCCTTACCCACGTACTTCTGAAGGTCTCGAACGCTGACCACATTGGTCTTGAGATGCTCCTGGGTAGCCTCGAGGATCTCCCGCATCAGGTCGCCAGCTTTGACGCAGTAGTGGATGCCAATCCATGTGAAGTCCGTTCCCCGAGACGCTTTCTCAAATGCCAGTGGAATGCGTAGCGCCAGCCAGAGACAAATCAAGATTGAGGCCAGCCTGTCCCGTCCACGCTTCTGCCCTGATGAGAAAGCACGGATCGTCCACGAACAGCTGCAGCCGAGCCACATCAGTCCTGAAAAGGCTCTGGCTGAGCCGTCCGATGTACGCAGCCACTCTTCCACAGACTAGCGGCGCATTCTTGCTGCCTTGCGTCTGCGTGAGGAAAACAATGCGGCGCAGGGGGCTGTCAGCTTGTTCACGATAAGCCGTGGCGAAGTAGCGCTGCTCGGAGTGCAACGAGGGAACCGAATAAAACCAGTCCTTGAAATCGAGAACAAGTGCTTCCACCTGCTCTCCTTCCGATCGGCTGGTCGGGGAAGTTGCACCCGGCCTCCCTTCTGCGCCATAAGGTTGGCGCCTGATTCGTGACAATCAAGTATGAGCCTGCGTTTGGCGGCGCCATCCGCCCTTTCTTTGCTCACCATTGCAAGTTTGGACGTCAACGGTGCGCCGCCCAGCCACGAAGCGCACGAGTGAAGGTCCTCAAAGGTCTTCACATAGCCGGAATTTATAAGTCTGTGTACTTCAGAGATGGCCATGGCGTCAGCGTCTACAGATTTATAATTCTCATGATCCGCAGGATCATGCAGCAGCTCCTCCTCACAGGCTGCCTCCGCTGACCCAGTGTCCGGCGGAAATATCTTGCCGGGGTCTCTAATGTGAGACGAAATTCCCCGCGGCGATCCACCCCGCAACCATTCTTCCACGCAGCCAGCATCGGGGTCTCCTGCCACGCGACCCCATGCGCCCAGCAGCTCGAAGTCCAGACCGTCCCCGTCTGTACGCGGAGTAGCGTTGAACACAGATCCAAGGCGCCGGGCCAGCTCGTTCACATGTTTCTCGTCCGGCCTTTGGTCTGCCTCGTCCGAGCCGATGGCTGCTAAGCACTGTTGCTGCAAGTCAGGGTTCTCCTCCAAGTAGCGGTTAATGACGCCGAAGACAGCCTTGCCAGCTCGATCGAAGCCCTTGATCGTCTCCATAGCTTTGCGCGGATGTCTCATTCCGCCGAGGCAGCTGTCGCCTTCGTCAGCGTCAGCTTGTGTATGTTTTCCCCTGAGAGCAGGCGACCATGTCATCGTCGGTACCACGCTCGCACCCTCCTGTGACGGCTCGGGGACGTCCCTGACCAACACGTTCTTCCATCTGCCTGTCAGCTTCCAGCCACAGCGTTTTGCGATCGCATCGCCGTGGGCAGTCACCAGCTTATGGGCAAAGTACTCATTCAGGCCTCCAGGGTATGCAGCCGCCGCCTTGGTGAGGTATGGCATGTGCCGAAATTTCGCCCGTCTGGCCCCATCACTGAGCAACACGTCAGGCCTCCATTGCTCCGCCGGCACAAATGCTTCCTTGCCTTTCAGCGGTGGATGCGCCGCAAACCTCCACGCACCGGTGCTGGGAAGTCTCCACCAATGCTTAGAGTGCTTGCACGATAGCATCGTTGAACATCACCCTTCAAAGTGAACCAGTGAAGTCGGCTTCTCCGAAGGCGCCCCATAGCCGCATTGGAGAGGCGAGTGTGGTGAACTCCATCCAAGGCCAGTAGCTGCTTGAAGAGCATACTGATAGCCTCCTCATCGTCGACGCGCGCCGGCTGTTCCAGAATCACTGGCTTGTCTTGCTCACGAAGACACCTTAAAACGTCCAAGGCCCTAAGCGCTAACAAGGTCCCAAGTCGCACATCCTCTTTCTCATCCGGGGTCAAGTCGGATCTGCCATAGATGCCGCGATCGCCTGGCCGCCGTATAGGTCGAGGCCCTCCGTCGTCCTCCTTACGGGCGTTGGAGAAGGTATGACAAGGTGGTCCCAACAACCCGCCGTCGAAGACGCCATTGACGATCCGCCGCCTTAGCTTCCGGTAAGTGGCATCGTCCGCGAGGACACAGAGGTCACCATTGACAATGTCCCAGTCCTCGCAGTTGCTGCCCAATTGCCTGAGAGCGGCGGCCAGACCATCTTTGCGCCCCGACGGCCCACTAAACAGACGCAGGAACAAAGGGTTGCGAGGTGTGGCCATATTGCTTGCGTCCCCGCCAGCCTCTTTCTGCAGCGAAGTCTGGATCTCCGTCCGTCCGTGCAGCAGTGTTGCGGCGCTTGCGCAGGCGCCGCCCTCGGTGCCTCGGAAAGGCACGACTAGAGGGCGCTCTGCTCTGCGCCCATCTGGGGGGAGATCTCTCCCTGTCTCAGGCCTTGCTTTTGCCCCCACCTTTTCGCCCCCCCTTCGGCTTGAAGGTACGGGGCTGCTTGGGGGCTCCATGCGGGCACTCGTTGGCTCCGTGATCTTCTGACAGACACTTCGCGCATTGGTGGCGCGTACGTCCGGTCTTTGCACAAAAACCATTGCGGTCCTTCTATTTGCATTCGCCCTTCTGAAACCCTCGGCACAGCTCAGTTCCACGCCTGTTGTGTGTCAGCATCCCATCTTCACCGACCAGATGCTGTCTGATGCTGTCATCTCTTCTGCGTTTCGTGGCGGTAGAAGAGGAGGGCTTCTCAGGCGCTACGCCACTTGGGGTTTCCACGGGTGCATCCGCTCCCAGGACCTGCGACGTTCTCTGCGACTTTGCAAGGATGAGTAGGGCCGGTTCCTCGAGCTCGCGATGCCAGAACGCGTGCTCCTTGACCATCCTGTTCCAGACCCACTCCCATGGCATCGGCCTGATAAAGCAAGGCCCAGCAACCTTGGCCGTAGCGCTCGCGATAAGACCGGATGTGGTGCTCATAGCAGTCCAATCTAGCAGGAGATATCTGTCCGAACATGATGCAACCAGTCTTGAATACACCATAGCTCTCCCGCCAAGCCTCGAAATCAGGTGGCCCATTTATCTCCACCGGCACGATCTCGCCCAGTGAGTTCAGGCGAACACCCTTCAGTCTGATCTTCTTCGCCAGGCGGTGATGGTAAGGGCCCCAGACAGCCATGTCTGTATAGGGCGCTCTGCCGCTCTGAAACAGACGGTGCAGCACTGTCAGCTGCTCCGCACTGAGTTCTTGGTCCGGCGGAGGAGCCGCACCGATCTTCCTTGTATATCTCGCATATGCTGCAGTGATTGCAGCATCGTCTAGGATGTCCACTTCGAGGTCGTCCGTCTGATTTATAATGGTGCTCAATTTCACCCTCCTTTTCGGTGCTTGCATGGCAGCTGGCGGAGGAGATGTAGGGCCAGGACTGGCCTGTCCAGAGCCGAGGCCCACCACCACGCGGCATGTCCTGCCAACAAGCGCGCCCTGTCCGAATTGCCGTGGCGTAGGGTCCTGCAAGGAAAGGGACCCAGCAGTCATCACAGGAACCTTCCATTGTTCCAGCAGCTTCAAAAAATCCGGCTCAGCAATCAAGGCAAAGATACGCGGGTGGTCAGACCCATCCGAACCCAGGAGATAGCAAGGTGAACCAGCTATCGTGTCCCTGTCAGCTGTGTCTCCCTGCAGCCCAGCGAACTTGATAACATCAGCAAGTGTCTTGAAGCTCGCCCAGTCGGCTTCTGGTGGATCAATAGACATTGATGCGCACTCTGGGGCCTGAAGGAAGCTGGACTGTCTGGGAGCTCTCTTGCTGTCTGTATGAACGCCAAAGATTGCCAGCCGCCAGACCCAGAAGGTAAACTGAAAAGCCCAGAATGGCAAGGTTCCACAAATATGGCTGCACGGTAGTAGAAACGTCCGAAGCCACAGTCAAAGCGGACGACATGCCAGGCCTAAAATTTTCTATGCTCTGCTCTAAGGCGGGATGCCCACAGAGCCTAGATGATCACAGAGGTGCATATCCCCCCCATCCTCCCAACGAGTGCACTAGCATGTTACTTCCACATAAATGTTCAATCCAACATCTTGTTCAAGGCTATTCACCACTTAAAGAACATCCTTACTCACGGCACATTCTCTCTTTGTGCACGCTGGCTTGAAATTCAAATTCATCGTGTTATCGTGTTCATCTCACGTTCCCGTGGGCAGGCGTATGGAACAAGCAGCTCTGTGCCCAACCCTAATCCAGTGGTACGATCGCACCTCCCCCCCTCTTGTCTAAGGGCTTGCAGGTGCCCTTCGTTGCTGACCCAGCTCTCAGGGCTCCGTTCTCCAGTTCACTCTGACAGAGCCCCCACTCGTGCAAGCCGTCCATTTGGCCGGGCAACATTATACTAAGAAGACTCGGGCTCCAGGCCAATGCTCATCACAAGTTCAAAGGGGCTTGCCCACTTGCACGACGCAGTTCATACTGACCCGAGCCCAGCTTAAACATTGGCAGCCCTTGCTGTCACAGTCCTCTACATCGAAGGTCATCTGGCAAGGTCTGCTTCGATCACTCGCAGAAATTTGCTCCTGGACCAAGATCAGAACAAAAACAACTACAGAACTCAGCGTGCATGCAAAAACAACAAGTTGTGGTGCTGCTTTCTTCTCTTGATTTGCAATGAGGTTGGTGCAATTCACGTTGACCAAGTTGCCAAATGGTAATGCTTGGGTCAGAGGTATTTGGTCTGAGGCTCATCCTGCAACTTGTGAACTTGTGAAGCGAATTATTGGCTGGTACTACGATCTTGCAAGAGGCCTGATACAGGGGTCAAGGGGCCTGGGATGATGTAGCACAAGTATGTGCCAAGTCCGCATCATGTCCCCGCTGCAGCGTTCCGCTGGTTGTCTTATCTTGCAGACACTGCGGCAAAACCCAGCCCCGCGACGGCCCATGAACAAGCCCGCGCATCTACATGCGATAGGATTGCAGACCATGGGGGCCGCATGGAGCTCGAATGTCATCTCTGATGCCTTTGGCTTGCTTTCGTGTCGGTCCAGCACTGCCCCTGGCATGACACGCCGCTCACGTCGCGTGTTGGGTTTTCCCTAGATTCGGCCAGCAGACATATTGTCCTTGGTCTTTTGCTGATTTGACTTGAGTCGTCACATGAAGCCTGCAAGATCGATTCAATGACATCGAAGTGTGCGGGACCCGGTGAAGAGAACTCATCAAAACACCTTCCCTGGCCTCAGCTGCCAGCCAGTTTCTGCAACTCTGCAACTCCAGGCCCCAACTCCTCCGGACTTTTTGTGCCTCTGTCCAGTAGATGGCTATGGCCATCCGCTGCGGACTTGTGGCAAACGGCCGTGTGCAGCATCAATTGCTTTTGTTTTGCAAAGCGTGAACGCTCAAGCTTTGCAGCCAGAACACAGACATTCCATTCAGACTTTCGGACTTTTAGACACGTTCAGAGGCTCTATGTCAAGCCAGTTCACTCTTTCAGAGCAGGCCTCAAACAAGCGACGAGCATCTTGTAGTAGACGACGCGCCTTGAGATGTTGCATAACTGCGGTCTGCACAGCAACCGTCAGAACCACGCACAAGTCGCTCGCATGGAATGTTGCGCACTTTGCGGATGTGGCCTGTGGTGAAACTCATGTTGTCGGAGCCCAGCGTCCCTTGTTTATGGACGCCCAGGCCAAGGATTCATCCGCTACTCTAGTAACTTCAGATCTACATTATCAGGTGAGGCTTCTTGGAGCACACTTTGCACCAAGAACTGTAGCACCCAGGAAGATGAATGCAACAGAACTGAGCCGTCATACAGCCCAGGCCAAAGCCCTTCAGGACCAAGAAAACCATAGCCTGAAAACAGGAGACCCTGCAGTCATTGAAACTGCTGCTGAAGCAAGACTTGGCACCTGTACTGCAAAGTTGTCAAACTGAAGTCAATCAGCAACAAGTTTTGATCTCATTTCCGCGACTTGTTCGGCAAACCGTCCAGAATAGATCTCGCGAGCATGGTCCGCTAGGTGGATGGGTTTGTAACAGAACAGCGGGGGCAAGGCAACCCTGAGGGACTTTCGTAGTTCAGAGACATGTTTAATATGTGCTTCGGCCTAGTCCCCAGCTATTCCGCTGCCTTCTACTCGGGCAAGAGCTCCAGAAGAAGATCTTGCACCCTGTGGCACGTTTCGGGGTTTCACGTCTTCACATGGCCACCGTGCGCCTTTGCATACGTAAGGCTGACATCTAATTATCCTCGGTTCTCCCCGAAAGGCGTTCAGAGGTTCTCACGAAACCCCCTTTACCCTGCATCATCCCAAGATATTCCTTCCATGCCATCCCCCCGCGGCTCCAACGACCCCCAACCACCGCACCCAGGCCCCCACCTCTACTGCCTGGCGCCTCCACAGAATTTGGCGCGCGTCCGCGCGCGTCCTCCATCCACCTTGTTGCAAAACCTAGTCTCAAATTGCAGGCCGCAGTGTCCCTCTGCAGCTGCAGCCTCGCAAGCTTATCGGTTCTGCGACCCAGCCGAGGGGCGGATGAGCGTGCAGTTTTTTGGAGCTCATTCAAAAACCATGGAGGTAAGCCGTACGCCGCCAGACTGGTGCCAGCCCTACAGAATGAACAAACACAGTGCTTGCATCTGCTGACATCGGATTGCAAGCGTTCCTGGATGGCTGACCACGCAATTAGCCACAAGTATAGGCTAGGATCGGCTGCGACATATCTCATACATCTCATGATGTTTAGGATTCAAAACCAACCGCTTGGACCCGTGCCGTGAGCGATCGTCGTAGCATTGTGAGACAATGTTCTCCAGCACATGCAGGCTGTCCTTTGAAGAAACAGCAATCACGAGAAGGCTGACCTCCCCTCTGTCCATGCAACGAATAATATTGGTTTGGGCTTGACATGTTGACTGTCTTTCAGGATCGTACTGCCCGAATATTTGGTTAGAGTAATCTCCATGTCGAATCTTGGGCCGTTGGAAAGTGCAATTTCGGGAACGCTTTCAAAATTGCACCTGCTCCCCCATGTCTCCATCCAAATCATCATCCTGCAAGTTTGAAACTCCGCTGCGCCAAATTGACTTCGGCAACTATCAGGCCTCCTCAAAGCTTGCGGCGGCATCCTCCGGTGAAAAGCATTCAAGCTTGTCCGAGGATCTTGTTGCACCACGCTCTCAAGTGATTGTCGGGCCTCTTCTCTTTGGAAGCGCATGACCTTGATCAGCCAATCACATAGAAGCACCCCCAACTGAATCATGCCGTCAAGGATTCAAGCAAAATATCTGAGGTCGTCGCGATTCCGGACTTGCCCTCCCGAAAGAGCACTCCTCCGCTTACCCAGACGCGTCCCTTGATCAGGTAAAGAGAGTCACCATCGTCTGTGATCTTCCACCTCTGCCCCAAGGCATCAATACACCTGGCAGCCAGTTGCTGCTGCTGTTGCTTCTGCTTGACCTTTCTAATCGCTCAAACTCTGTGCGTGCTCGACGGGGCAGACCTGTCACCGATAAAGGTCAGGCGGTGCATGAACTTCTGCGCAATGCTTGCGAAGGAAGGTTCCAGCGCCTCAGCTCAAGTTGCTACAGGCTGGTATTCTTGAGCAGCGGCAAGTAGTCGAAGTCGAGTGCATATTGTTATTGGACAAGCGGCCCAGGTCCCTTGCAGCACTTCAAAGCTGGAGTGCTTACGCTTGCGCCTGGCGCGAGCGCAAAGGCTAAGCACAAAAAAGCTGGCAGATGCTAGCAGCATGGGGCCCGGGGCCTGCGCGGCTTAAAGTTGCTGCATGCCAGGGCATCTCTCTGCTCATCGTCCAGTGGGCATGGCGGCAAGCTGCAGCACCGGCAGCGGAAGCCATCTTCCGACCACGCTGCGTCTGTTTCGACCTTGAGCGCTGCTGTTTCGCGGCCAACAGATTCTGGCATGTCAAGGACAACCCTGAGTGTCATGCCCAGGCATCAGCTTTTCCCAGTGTTGGATCAGTTTGGGCCGCCCCGTCCGTGCCCACCAGAAAACTGAAACCTGACCCAGGCAAAGATGCAGAGACCGGGTGAGGCCCCAGACATCCCTCCCGAAACCGGCCTGAAGCATCCTTATCACCAGATGATGAAGTGTAGCACAGGCTAGCCGAGCTCCCATCAGGATCACTGCTGAAGCCAGAGAAGTCATCACGATCCAGCTTTTGGAGCTCCTCCTGTTCCTTGGGCCAACGCAGCTCTGACAGGATAACCCTCGCAACATATCGCAAGTCTTGCAAGTCATAAGTCATAAGCATCATATTGAAGGCACGAGTCTGGTGGTTTCGGGTTCAGATGCCCAGGAGCAGGGATGACGTGGTCTGGTGCAAGAGGGTGACGTGTCTCCTGCAACATCTTGCCAGCCCACGCAGAAGTTAAATGCTATCATGTTCTTGCTCGGGCACCTGTTGGTCTTGAGGACCAGGGTCCTGTTTCGCCCCGCTTGTGGGCCTGGCTCAACCACGAGTACAAAGCATACGAGCCATCACATTGAAGCGTGCCTTCTGTGTGTGAGGATGCCTCGGAGTGACCTGCCAGAGTGCAAGCTCGCACAGCATAGCGTTTCAAGTGGCACGTCAGACCATCTGATTCCATGCCTGATGCCAAGCAGGTATGTCCGTCCTGAAAGCTCCCATCGCAAGCAGTGCAAGCATCTTGCTAGAATGACCCAGTGAGGCCTGGCCTGGACGCCCGTGATACAACAGAACCAACTGGCAGGCCTTGCACAGAACAAATTTGCCTGTGACACGCTCAATCAGGAAGGAAATTCCGCTCAGCCACGGACAGCAGGATGCGCTTCCAAAATCAGTTTCATCGTCACCCGTCGCGGAATCCGCGAGCCATCCTCTCAATGTTGCAACTGGCACAAGAGGTGAGCCATAAGCGCAGGAGATCAGCAGGCCCAGGGCCCCGACTATGTGCCGGCAGAGCTGCAAGAAGCTCTCCCTGACGGGCTGCTGCCGCAGTACACTCGTACATGTGAAGGAAAGTGCTACCAACAGGCGCTGTTTACTAGCCGTACCACCTTCAATGCCCATCGAGTTAGCCACACTTGCAAATACTTGGTGCCCAGGTGGCATCACTCAGTTTGGTCTGCAAGCGATTGCCGCGCGAGAGTGGATCAAGGAGATTGTGCGATGCATATGTCGCATTCTGCATGCAGTGGCCAATATCTGCATTGTACGAGTCACCTGTCGGGTTTGTCCACCAGCGTCAGAAAGTTGAGGCCCTCAACCTCATGAAGATGGCAGCAGAAGTTAAGGCGTGCTCTTGGCGGTTTGGAGGGATCATGACCCTTTTCACACTTGCTTCGCGTTTGTTTCAGTCCAACACCTGCTGCTGCTGCAGCTGCTGTGGAATGTGGCGGCTTCTGTGGCGGCTGCTTCAGCTTTTTCGCACGTCTGGACCTGGAGGCCATGCCGGCCTCAGTGCCTTCTCTGCTTGGTCCAACGCTTGTCCGTTCTGTTGGGGTGCTTCCTGTGAGGTCACTGATTCTGGCATGCATTGCTGCAAAGCTGCAATCTCTACAGCTTGCTTGGCAGAGCATGTCATGAAGAGCATTGCAATGACTCAACAATGGACCAAGCAGCATCCTGGCCAAAGAAAGCCTTGGCGGCTTCGAGAGAGCCGCTACCGATCTGAAAGTCCTCGCATACACTGCAGCAGTCTTTGCAAACAAAACTGAACATCTGTCACTTACAGACACACTCATACGGTTGTCCAAAAACATGGGCTTTCGGTTTGATACAGCGCAAAACAGGATCATGAAAATATGCACGGCCACTGTGCCGCCTTAACATCTTTGGAAACACGATTCCAAGAATGGATCGATGAGCTCAGTGCAAGTCCGACGACAGCTGCTTGCGACAAAACATTGCCCGCACAAGGATGCAATACATGAAGAGCCGACTTCTTGAGCTACATGATATTCAACTGCAGACGGCCGCCGTTGAATCATGTTGAATCTAAGTGCATTTTTCAGTGCAAAGATGTGCAAAGCAGGTGGGCGTGACAGGACGTGCATGGTGTAAGCAGGAGCTCTGTCTTGTGGGATCTTGTGGGAATCAACTCTACAGATTACCTGGCACCAAGCCAGGCATTCTCGCCTGCCAACTGCACGTCAGGTAACCTGCGCCGCTGCAGATGTCACAGAATGCAGATGCAGCTCTGCATCACGTCATTCGTCTATGCGTGTAAAGCATGACAAACCGATGCCATCCGCCGCGACACAGTACTTGTGTCATGCTGTTTTAACGTGGCCACTGCTTGGACCATCACTCCCCTCCGTCCTCGTGAAGGCTCAAGGCCAGGAAGCAGCCGTACAATTTGAACAACTTGAGGTCACGTGCCAAGGCAGCCTCAGAAATGCTGCGACAGCTTACACTGAGTGCGCGAAGCCGGAAGTGAGACAAGCTGGCTAACATGGGAAAAGGCATCTGTGTATCGACATACCGCACACAGCCTGCGTGTACTGCGGGTTCTAGATGGTTCTAGCTTTCGTGTGACACCCGCTCTGAGCAGATGGCCTTGAAAATCTCTTTCTCTGCATAGGCCTTGCGGTTGGCTTGCTTTGAAAGCTGGATGCTGCGGCTCTTTCCCCTACTAACCCTAGGTCCCCGGCGGGGAAAAAACC
>CAJNIZ010002924.1:0-21800 GCA_905231905.1 Symbiodinium pilosum | reverse complement strand
ATGGCACATGAAGCATTCATGAAGCTAAAACCAGTTAGGCGTAGATCTTGGGGGGGGGCTACCATATATATATATATATTATGGTATACTAAAATATGTTTTTAGTATATTATAGTATGAATCATCACCATAGCACCACATTTAAGAACCCTATACCCTAAACCCTACCTAAGGTCACTCTCCCACTCTCCCTGAAGCGTCAGTAAGGTAATGAATGGTCCACGAAAACCTCGCGCCTTCGCCCCGTGGGAAGTGAAGGAGTTGTGGGATAAGTGCCTTGGTCGAAGGTACTGAGGGATCCCCCTATAATTATGTTCAAGGTTTAGGGTTTACGGGTTGAGGAATTAGGGTGTAAGGGGTTTAGGGCTTAGGGTTTCAGGGTTTAGGATTTAGGGAGTAGGACGTAAGAGTTTTGAGTTTAAGGGTTGCTACCACGCCTTCTGCAAAAAAAGCAATGGGATCTGCTGGCCCAATCATGAGGTCCGGACTCAATAAGAACCCCATGTTTGGACAGGTGCAAGAAAAACAGAGCCAATGTGAGCTCCACAAGCCCTCGATAAGCTGTTTGAATCCTACACTTACTCCTCCTATCTCTTTGCAGTAATCTGCTGTTTACAACGATCTGGGAGTTTATCAATATTAGTCCATATAGACTCACTAGAACAGCCCACTCAGATTGAGTCTGTTTTGAGAAAACGCTATTTGGGACTTGTGCTACCACACTGGGAGGGCAAGCCCCCCTCAACCCTAAACCCTGAATGCCGAAACCCTACCCAAACCACCAAATCCCTAAACAGGTCAGCTCGTTGTATTGAGGCAGGCAGCATTTCGATCAGTCCGGGGCTGTTGTGACCTCGGATGCTTGGATTCTGGTAGGTTGAGCGCAATGGATCACAACCCAATCCGGGTTGAAAGGATTTTTTGCTATGGCCATGCCCGCTCACTCCACGTGCGCTTGGGCGCCAACACCAAGGAGGGATCTCTCACAGCTTTCTGGATGTTGTCGTAGTGTAAGTGCGGTGAGGTGTGGTCAGGCTTGAGGTGTTGAAAGGATTTAGGGTTCCAGGGTTTAGGGTTTAGGATTACTCGTAACCCAAGCATAAGAAGTGTAACCATGTTCGGGGACTTGGGGGGTTCATGCTTGGGTGATTAACACAATTCTATTGGTTGCAATTACCCTGAAATCTACAAGTGCTGACCCCTTTTTGGAGTTTTTTCTGGAGCCCATTCAGAGGCTTGTCAAGCTGTTGTTGGGCCATGCATGCTTGTAAGCCAAAGTATAAACTCCTAACGTCCCCTTCATAACTCCTACAGTAGTCCCCTATATAATCCCTTGTATACCCGCCTTTAAGGAGCTTAGATTATGGCTCTTGTAGGGGTTCAGGGTTTAGGGTGGCTGGGACTGAGTTGACACAGGACGTGTCTGTTTTCTGCAAGCGGGGGGGTTCCCAAAATTAGGGCGTACCTTTTTTTGCGGGGTCCCTTTGGTAAGGATTGTAGTAGTTTGGCGTCTTTATCGGGGGCCCCGTATTTTGGGAAACTATCAAGTTGTCAATGGACATCCCGTGATGCATGGGGCTCGCGGCTCTCTATATATCTTCCCTGGAACCCTCGTAGAACTTGAAACTTCAGCTGGTTTGTAGGATTATAGGGAACAGCCATGACAAACCACTAATATGGTAGTTTCCATTTTATTTTCCATTATTCTTATGTAACCCCAATGTAACCCCGAATATTATAGTAGTTTCCATTTGATTTTCCAATTTCCCAATATAACCCCAAACATGTCCAAGGAACTTCTAAGCGTTCCAGTCAAGAAGAGGGAACAGCCATGACCCTAAACCCTAAACCCTAAACCGAGTTCCAGTCAAGAAGCACAGCGTCGTCAAAGAGACAGCCGCATCATCTCCCAAAGAATTTTTGTACAACTTCACCTGAGTAGTTTATTTTGTGGTTGAACCTAGTAAGATACTATTGAACTATTGCCGCTCGTTCGAGCTTGTTAGGCATCATTCATGTGGGTGGTTGTCAAATTCATGGTCCCTTTTTGGATCCTATTATAAACCTAATATTTAGGGTACCCAAAAAGGGATCATAATTTTGACAACCACCCAAATGTCGGGCGGCATATTGGGAGCGCCCATAATGGTTCTATGAGCACAGGGACTGCTGTTCACAATTCCAGGTCTGGAAATTCAGGCTTACAGCTGAAGGTCTTGGAAGCAGAAAGACTTGAAAGTCCTAAGCCTCTAGCCCCCCTCAGGTAAATAAACTATGGGGTATATGGGGATCTTATTATGATATCGGGCAATATTCCATCTACCTAACAAGGACGACAGCCCGAAGCCACAACTTATAGTCAACTTGCATGATCTGCTTGCCAGCTGAGTCGCAACTCGTAGGCTCCTTGGTTTGAAAGAGAATGCCAGACACGTTTGGGCTTTGGGCTTCAGATTTCAGGGTTTGGGGTCTAGGATTCGGGTCTAAGGTTTGGGGTCTAGGGTTGGGACGTAGGGTCCAGGGTTTAGGGTATAGCGTTTTGGGGTCCTGAACCTGCATCTCGTGGCTTCAGATTATCTGGGCATGTTCAAGACCAGGGTACACGTATCGGCCAACTCATGTTGAATTTGAACCCGGCCACCTCCTTGCAAGAGCTCGCAACGCATACTCGAATGGAGCTGGTCTAGACAGCGTCGTTTTCAATGGACCCTGTGTGCTTTAGGGGATTGAAGGTGGCGCAAAAAGTATGCGGTTTAGGGTTTAGGGTTTAGGGCACCATTGCAAGTCAGCGATGTCCCCATGCTAGCGTGAGACATACTACCTCCTGAACTATAGAGGATCCCGAACACTGATCCAATTTTAGGGGTCAGGGCTTCGGGCTGAGAGTGTTTAGGCCTAAGGATTTTGAGGGCTTCAGGGGTTTTAGCTGCTTTAAGACTTTCAGGGTTTAGGGTGTACGATGCCAGCCTTGAACTTGGGCTTAGGAAGCCACAAATGCGGATGCATATAGTAAACGAGCCCGTAATCTGTAACCTACTGATACTAAACATGCTGCATGGCCTTTGTATACTATACTGCCAAAGATTTAGATTTCCCCATGGTTTATGTCGGGTACTTACCCTAAGGGTCCAAGTACCTAATACTCATATACTTACCCAAAACCTGTACTATAATTACTATTACCAAAGCCCTAAGTACCCAAATATTGGGTACATGGACCCTCAGGCTTAGGCTCGTAGAACTTTAAATATATTGTCCGGTTGAGCTTCAGATTTTGGATTCATCCAGGCAGTTAGTCACGGTGTGTTGTACCCTAAACCCTAATCCCCTAAGTCCTAAGCCCGACTCGCAGTCAACCCGCTGAAGTGTGAGATTCATTGCGATGCCCACCAATGCAGTGACCTTTGCCGTTTCCAGCTGGATCTTTGCCGTGAACAAAGGTGAATTTGAACTGCGTAGATATAAATTCGCAAGCCCTATAGATCTACAGCCAAAAAACAACCCTTCACTGCAGGGGTTTCATATGAGCTGGTGTCTAAACTCCTTAAAAGGGGTTATATAGGGGACTGTTATCGGGGTTATCAAGGGGATACTAGGAGTTTAGACTGTGGTTCATGTAAGGCTTTGTATTTGTAGCAGTTTGAAACTGAAGGTCTTCTACGTCCAGGGTACACCCCAAGACGAAAAGCATGTGGGAAAGCGCTGCAGCCCTAAAACCATAACCCCAAACCCTAAACCCTAAACTGCAAACCTTAAACCCTGAAACCCAAACCCTAAATAAACGCTAAACCCCAAACCCTAAACCTTAAACCACTGCCTCCGCTTTCTGACCCTGGTCGCGAGGGCCACCTCGCAAGCTTCTGCCGCCGTGGAAAGTTGGGGGTTGCAATGTGAGGGGTACGGGCTTCAAAGGGGTTGTAGATGTTTAGGGTTTAGGGTTTGGGGGGTACGGGCTTCAAAGGAGTTGTAGGGCTTAGGGTTTAGGGTTTAGGCTTCAGGGTTTAGGCTTTAGGGTTTAGGATTGTAGGGCTTACATAGCATATATTGGGGTTTTGGATTGAGTCCGGGACCGAGGATTTAGAGCATTCAGGGCTTAGGTGTTGGTATGTAAGCTGGGAGTTGAGGGGCGTAACTCCATTCTTCATAACCAGGCGAGCAACACGAATTGAGACTAAAGCGCCCTCGTTTGACCAACCACAGTCATACGTTCCCCTAAGGGTCCGAGGACCCAAATAATGAGGTTTTAGGGCCCAAATACTAGAATATCAATGGTATTTGGGCCCTGAAACCCTATTATTAGCGTCCTTGGACCCTGAGGATTCATGTTGCGGAAGGTTCTCCTAACAAATAGCCTGGCGATGAAAATGAGTCGTTACACAACAGAAAAACCTGAGCATCTTGAAAAAGGCCTTATGCGCGCATCGCCGTTATGTATATACATGCATACACTTGTCCACTACAGTTACCCTAAGGGTCCAAGGACCCAAATAAAGGGGCTTTAGGGTCCAAATACCATCAATATTACAGTATTTGAGCTCTAAAGCCCTGTTATTTGGGTCCTTGGACCCTTAAGGATAATTCCCCACAACTCTAAAAGCACATATACCCCATTGGAAATTCACATCCTACGAATTGCAATTGCCCTGTGAGCTGTTATAGCAGTTCAATTTGAAATCACACTACCGTCAATTTTTTTAGGCATCCCCCAGACCCACCCGTATATAAACCCCCTTTAAGCAGGTTAGACTACAGTATCCCTCTTAGCAACCCTATGGTAATCCCTTACGTAATCCCCCATATAACCCCCCTTTAAGGAACTTACACCCTAAATCCTAAACCCTAAATCCTAAACGCTAAATCTGAAACCCTAAACCCTAAATCAGACAATCCCCCATATAACCGCAACCCTTTAAGGAGTTTAGACTATAGCTCACATGGTGCATGGGGCAGACTCATCAGAGGCTGGGGCCAGCCCCTCGTCGACCACAGAGAGTATATATGGGGATTATATAGGGGTTATATAGGAATAATGGAAAAGAACATGGAACCCTAGGTTCCTTTTAAAGGGATATATAGGGTAATATTAGGGCTATCTTGGGGTTATAGGATAATGGAAAAGAAACTGGAAACTACTACATTATAATGGGGTATATCTTGGGGTCATATAGGGAATATTGCACTCTCAGGCTAAGAGGTCCCTTTGCAGCGTTCGCCCTCGTCTTCTCAGTCAGTCTTAGGACCCTAAGGGTCCTAGTACTCAATATTCATATACTCCCCGAAACCTGTACTACAATACCCTAAACCCTAAACCCTAAACCCTACACTTACTGTCCTGTCTAAGCCCTACCTTGTAAACCCTGCACTTGGGATGAACAGAAGCTCAGCTCACGACGTGTCAACGGGTGACCTGGTTCCACATTCCCAAAGGGTCCATGTAGCTATATGGGGTATACTTGGGCCTTAAAGTAGGTATATGGCAACCCCTTTGAGCCCTAAGTATATACCATATACCTACATGGACCCTTTGGGATTGGCAGGCCATCAAAGCTACAAAGTCTTGTCCTGCATGATCTGTTAAAATATAGTCTCCCTTAAGTAGATAGAATATAGGGTATATGGGGATCCTATTATAACATACCCCAAAGCCATATTCTATCTTAAGGGGGACTATAACCCTCTCTTGTACCCTCATAGTGAAATCCCTCCCTCCCACAGAGCCCCGGATAGTCCTAGACCCCTAGGGGATGGAGAATGCGACAAAAACAAAAGGTCCTGAAAACCCTGAACTCGTCACATTAGGGTTTAGGGTTGAGTGTTTAGGGTTTAGGGTTTACCCTAAGGCTCAAAATAGCCCAAAAGCCTTGTATAGTACGGTCTTTGGGCCCAAAAGCCTTATATTCTGAGTCCTTAGAGCCTTAGGGTTAGGGTTGAGTGTTAAGGGTTTACGGTTAAGAGTTTAGGGTTTAGGGCTCGACCACTAATCCCTACATATAGGAGTTTCTCAAAAAGGGGGGGCCCTAGGGACCCCAAGGGGTATAGAGGGATTATAAGGGGATTATATAGGGGCCTCTTCAGGGATTATATAGGGGTTATATTGAGAAATACCCATATCAACCTCTTAACAGGACAAAAATACTGTGATACTTTTATGCCCCTACAAACACCCAGGAGTTTGTTTAAAAGATCAACCCTGAACTGTATTGAAACCGTAACCCCAAACCCTACACCTTAAACCCTACACCCTCATCCCCCAACCGGAAACCCTGGACCTTGCATGAACCTTGAGTTTTCAACCTGGAGCCATAGGCCTCCAAAAACATTACTTCAAAACAAAACAACTATCCCTTAGGGCCCAAGTATGTACTTACCCCAAACCTGTACTGCAATTAATAGTACCAAAGCTCCAAGTACCAAATCATTGGGTCCTTGGACCCTAAACCCTAACCATTGGGTATGTGGACCCTTAAGGAATATTGAACAATAGCCCAGTGACAGCATGGAAGTCACGGACTCGGCTGGGCTAAGGTCCGGCCGTACCTTCAGGCTTTCGGGGTCTAAGGGCTGAGGTTTTAGGCCCCAAGCCCTAAATTAGGTTTTTTAGGGTTTTGCGATTACTGTATGATAGGCTCTTAGGGTAGAGATTTCGAAGTCTAAGCCTCGCCAAGGGCACCCTCATGTAACCCTCAGTGCTGTTCATCTGAAGGTCGCAAAATGCATGTTCTTTTTACGTCATGTTTGGGATCGTTTTATGTAAGAAAAGCAGAGCATAGCTTAGACAACCCGACAGTCTATGTAAATATCTATGTACATACATGTATAGATGAGATTCCCCCCAAAGAATACCGATAAAGCTGAAACAGAACGTCATGAAACATAGACATGCAACACCTACATACACAAAAATGGCCCATCATGCGGGTAGTGATTACAATTGGCCACGAAAAGTCTTGAACACGTCGTCTTCAAAATCCTGTACACCTTCCTACATGTCCCTCAAGTCTCTCAGGTTACCCATTTTCAGAACCTTGAACCTTGAGCCCCATGTCCATACAACCAAGATGTACAATTATCACAGACGCCTAAAAGCCTGAGCCAAGATTAAGGCTATAAGTATCCCCCCAAGAAATCTCTATATACATATATATATATATACATAGTACCCTTAAACTATGGATGTCTCCCTGAGCCCTAACCCCTTAACTCCAAACATCATCTCTAGGGATTCCCTCACATGGACTCTTGTCATCCCCTGAAGATACCTACACACTCCCAGGGAACGGAAGGGCTCACCTTGTGAAGAAACTCCTATACTACGTTCCCCAGTAACCCCATAATAAGGGTACCCTTTTTGCTCATGTTCAACTTTAATCAGGAGACCCCAAAATAAAAAGGGAAAAGGGTACTACTGGGGTACCTAGTATACATGCATGTATATGCATACATACATTCGTGTGCGTATATCACTCTAACTTCCTTGAAGGGTCCATACCCTGCCAACTATAAACCCTGAACCCGAACCCTAGACCCCCAAAGTTGCCTCGCGTCGTCGTCTCGGTGCATTGGGGCAAGTGACCCTGCGCCAGGTCGTGGTAGCCTCTGTTTGTGTTGGACTGGAAGTTTTGGTTTTGGGGGTTTGGGGTTTAGGGGTTTAAAAGTTTAGGGCTTTGGAGTTAAAGGTTTAAGTTTTCGGCTTTTTAGGGTTTAGAGTTTAGGGCTGAGGCCCCAAGGCCTCCAATTAGCTCTATATGTATATATATATATATATATTATATTCCTACAGGCGGGCGCTAGGCATCGTGGGCAAGCGGGGCTATGGGGGGGTCCCTTGTGTTGGAAATCTCCCCCAGGGGACATACTGGGACCACAAGAGGTTTGCATGTGGGCTATAATCTCAACTCCTAGTATGCCCCTTAATAAGGCCTATAATGGTCCACTATATAGATCCCCTATATAACCCTCTTTAAGGAGTTTAGACTATGGCTCAAGTGGAGATGTGGGATCACAAGGCTCAGGGCAAGGGAATTGAAGGGCTCACAGGATATAGAGGAAGAAGAAATGTTTAGGGCCCTGCAAGGTATGTAGGGCTTGAGTACACGGCCTGGGGATGGAAGCAAGGATAGCTTAGAAATGCGTTCTGGGCTCAGAAGGTGCAGTGCTGCTACTTGTGGCCTGCCCATAGCAATCGCTCAGGCTACGCTCACTTCCTGGGATTAACTGGGTTGCTGGCAAGGAGCTGGATGTAGGTTACCATATTCTGGGTATGTATTAGTATATACTAAACCATGGGGATTTCCTTCCTACCCTCAGCCCTAAACCCTCAACCCTGGGAATTTCAGTGAAGGGCAAACCTCGGGCCCACAAGCATGCGCTCATGCCGGAGATCTTTAAGATCTCAGACGTGAAAGTGGTGAAGGGACCATAGTCACCAGGTGTTCCCCTTTAGGATTTGGGGTTTAAGGGGCTTTGTGAGGAAAGAGGAATAGCATCCACGCGGATACTCACAGAATTCGGCTGCGGAAGGTCTATCTGATGTTGGGGGTGGAGGGGGGGGTTTTGTCCGACCATAGAGCTAAGGGTTTAGGCCTAAGGCTTTGGGGCTTAGGGCCTAAGGCGAGTCCATTTACTTTAAGGTAGCCCCCATCACAAGGAGTGTACATTCGATCCAAAACTCTGAGCCCATTCGAAACCATCAGCCTTAAACTACAAGCGGTTCCTAAACAACACAAAAATCATCTCCCTGAGAAGCCATGCGGTTTAGGGTTTAGGGTTGAACTGTTTTTTGGAGCCCGGCTGGCTTGTACACAAACCAAATAGCCTCGGCGGTATACCGTCTTCGAAATGGAAAGACAGACAATTCCCACGGAGACCGCAGAAACCCAAACCATAGACCCCAAACCATAAACTACTCCAAACCCACAGCCCTAAACCCTAAACCCTAGACCCCTAAACCCTAAACCCTAAACCCCTAAACCCTAAACCCTAAACCCAAAAAGCAATGACACCCAAGGCTTCGGCCACATCGGCGGGAGTGCCAGCAGTGGAAGAGGCCCAGGGAGAGAACACCTCTCAAAAGTTTTGGGGTTCATTTTTTTTCTCGGACCTTTTCTCCACCATCCAATTCATTTAAGGTTTAGGGCTTAGGGTTTAGGCCATAAGGGGTACAATTTAGTGGGCCCCTAAGGGTTATAATATATTGGGGTCTACATTGGGGTCCCCCTTTTCTTGCAAACTACCAGTTAGAGTTTAGGGTTATGGATTGAGGGGCTAAGGGTTAGGGGGTTTAGGGAATTAGGATCCAAGGTTTAGGCTTGGGGGGGTTAAAAAATTGGAGTTTGGGGTCTAGGATAACAGAAAGTTGCAGCAGCAAGCAGTACCTGAACAACCCACGTGCACTAGGGAACTGACTGCTTTCGTACTGTTTTCGGAGTAGGTCCTGCATGATTCTGGGCATGTGGAAGTTTAGGAAACGATAGTTTTCATGAACTTGGGGTTTAGGGTTTAGGGTTTAGGGTTCAGGGGACTCGAATACATACTATAGTCCTTCTTCTAGGGAAGCCCCCCAAAAAGGGGCCTCGACTTTGTTATGGAAGATCGCCATTGTTGCCGTATGAAACATCCAATGTCACGCAGAACTCTGTCCATGATGTTTACAATTTTCAGAACCCTGTTCCCGAAATACCAGGCGGCGCCCGGAAACTGCGGCCATCCAAAAGACCATTCAAGTGACCACCCAAACCACAACCCTAAATCCTAAACCAAAACCCTAAATCCTAAACTCTAAACCCTATAACCCTAAACCCTAAAACCCTAAACCCTATAACCCTAAACCCTATAACCCTAAACCCTAAATCTCGGTGTCATAGCATCCTTAGCTCTCAATGGCAAATATGCAGCGCTTTTCGAGCTTCGGGCTTATCCTAAATGCTAAAGCATCCTATAAGATTTAAGGCTTTTAGGGCCCATCATACGGTGCTCATGTACTAATGGGTTTCTCATACCACTACAATTCGTTCTTATGGTTTTAACCCTAAACCCTAAACCCTGGGGACCAAGGTCAAGCAACCCAAAGTTCCGGTTTGTACTCGGACCCTGGATTGGGGAGGTATACGATGCTTGTATGATTACTTTGAACCCTATATACAATACTCAAATGCTTGGGACTTCGGGTTTCTTCTACTATGATCTCTTTTTCAAGTTTTGGTAAGTATCTGACGTGTTCTAAACCCTAAACCTAAAACCCTAAACCTTTGTTGTATACTTGGCGCCTCAGGAAATTCACGGTAATAACACGCGTCGCTGTTGCAGCAGCCAACTCCTTATCCTTCAACCCTCGTGGTAAAAATGCCCAAAATTTTGTGAGGTAAGCAAGATTTGAACACTATGTTTCTCTGGGCATCTGTCGCAAATAAGTCCTACTGTGCGTCCCACCTGCAATAGCCCCAAACACTTGCCCCTAAACACTGAACCTCCAGTCATACAGACAACCCAATGAACCTCAATGAAGGAACATACCTTAAACAATACAGTGCTACTAGGATCCCAAGTAACCTAGGACTAAAAAAGGTCCTCCTTTTACAGCTTATGGTTAAAAGGAAGTTAGGACCCCCAAAAGAGGAAAAAAAAGGGCTGACTCAACAGCCCTGACGAGGATCTCCAATATGATTCAAGCAATATTCCTTACCCTAAGGGTCCAAGTACCCAATAATCATATACTTGCCCAAAACCTGTACTATATAAACACGATTACACAAAAACCCAAATGCCAAATTATTGGGTCCTAAATCCTAAGTCCTAAACCCTATACCATATACTCTAAACCCCTAAACCCTAAATCCCTAAACTCTACACCCGTAAACCCTAAACCCTCAAACCCCTAAACCCTAAACCGAAGGACAGTTCGGCTCCCTGGTCATATGCCCGTATTTTCTGTGCTGTCTCGGTCAGAGAATACAACTCAGCTGCAACGGCCGCAGGGACCACCTTAGGCCATACTAAATCCTAAGGGTCCAAGGACCCAAATAATCGGTGTCCCTTTAAAGGGGTTATATAGGGGGATATATATGGTTTAGGGTTTAGGAGCTAAGGGTCCAAGGACCCAAATAATAGAGCTTTAGGGCCCAAATACTAAATATTGGTGGTTTTTTCTTGCGCCCTAAAACACTATTATTCGGGTCCTTGGACCCTTAGGGAAACTACAGTTACAGGGCTCCGTGGCTTCGGGTAGAAGAAGTATGGTCAAGAGATTACCACCATGGATGTGTCAATCAATCGAAGCAAGCATCCATTGCTAAGAGCGAATGGAAGTTCTGTGTTGGCAGGTATAAGACTCCGACATTGCTTCTGGTATCATGCATGGGCAGGTCCATAAAAAGATACGCATCTGAAGATGCCAAGCGTCGGCCGCACTAGCGGCCCCCATCGACCACGACATAATCCTCCGGCACCGTGCATGGTACACCCTATCGGGTCCAAGTGGCAAGGCTGGGAAAACCATATTTTCGTGAGCGGGAGTAATTAGGTGTAGGAGGTATATGTGCTTGCTAGTACTGATTAGAGGTTTTGCTTCAGCACTCATGACCTTTCGAACCCAAAACGGGAGCCGGAGGCTTTTGTCGATCCCCGAACAGCAGCATGATTATTCGACATGGCACCGAAAAGCCCTAAACCCTAAACCCTCAATCAGAACTATTGGCTTACGAAGCCCTATGGAACCCGCCAGCTACTTGCGTTAGCCAACTGTAAATCACCTTGGTACGGACTTGCAGTACCCCAGGGGTCCGAACAGCAATAACTAGACACTTTAAGGCGAAAAGTTGGTAGTATGCATAGAAACCCTTACAGTCCCCCTTAAGTAGATAGCATATGGGGTATATGGGGATCTTATTATAATACACCCTAAGCCATATTCTATCTACTGAATGGGGACTATAACCCTCAACCTGACCCTAATACCATTTCAAAGAGACTTTTTTGGATACAAAAAATCCTTCATCAGCTTCGTCTACTGCAAACCTATAATTCCCAAGGTCTAGGCTTTGGGGCTTGGGCTTACGGATTAGGGATGCAGGTATTCTAAAATGCCTGTGTGCTCATTTTGTCCATCCTCTTTGGGGTGGGCCCGATCCGCGGGTTTAGGGTTGAGGGTTTAGGGATTCAGGATCTGCACTTCAATGGGAACGCGAACTAGTGCTGTCTCAGATGGACGGTCTTGTAAGATGGGAGTCTTTCAAGCAAACTCCATATAACCCTAAACCCTGAAGCAAACTGAACATCATGCGTAAGTTGGGGAGTATATGGCAATGCTCTTGGGCTTAAACCCTAAACCCCATAAACCCCTAAACCCTAAACCCTAAACCCATACAAGAAACACATATCTTCTGGGAATCTTGTACTCTGAGTCGTCTGTAATGGCTTTTGAGGTCCCTGAACCCTTTAGGCCTTTAGGGTTAAGGGTTCAGGGTTTAGGGTTAGGGGTTTAGGGTTTAGGGTCATATAAGGGTTTGGGGTTTAGGGTTTAGGGTTTGGTTTAGGGTTAGGCCTTTAGGGTTAAGGGTTTAGGGTTAAGGGTTGCCTAAACCCTAAACCCTAAACCAGGCCCCTGGGTTAAAAAACCTACATTTTCCTATTCGCAGCCTCCCCCTGAGGGATTACAGTGTACAATTGTAAGTTTAGGTGTTTAGGATGGAATCAGGGGTTTAGGGGCTTCGGGATTTGGAGCTTAAGGGGTAGGATTCGATTTCAAGGTAGGTTTCGGATCTAGGGTCAGTTCTAATATGCTCCCCAGGACCTTCAACAAATTGATAGCATACCCATGAGTCCCCACGTTCATGTTTGTTGCGTGATGGACCCCTAGCATGGGGTAAGGGGTGGAGCAAACTGTACCCTAAACCCCAATCCTCAAATACTTTGCATCTATATCTCTAAGTGTCCAAGGACCCAAAAAAAAGCGTTTTAGGGCCCAAATACCATTCATATTAGAATATCTGGGCCCTAAGGCCCTATTATTTAGGTCCTTGGACCGTTAGGATATGGTGCCTCAGATCCCCCTTCTGAGACGCCTTCATATCTCTGAGCCCTAAGCGCAATCCTAAACCCTACATCCTGACCCCTAAACCCTAAATCCCTGATGTCTCAACCCCCAGCCCTGAACCCTGAGTCCTCGAATTCTACACCCTTTAGGTTTAGGGTTTAGGGTTGAGGGCTTAGAATCTAAACCCTGCACACTAAATCCTGCGCCCTAACGATTCCTCCAGCACCTTGACCCTAAACCCTAAACCCTAAACCGCGTTCGTTCCTCCAGCACGCTCCGGCCATCGTCCCCTGCGATGGTCTCTCGGAGCTCTGAAAAGGCTGGGCGCATGGAGTTTCGCGCCTGAGCTTTGGGCTTGTTAAGGGTTTAGGGTTTAGGGTTTGGGGTTTAGCGGTTTAGGGTGTAGGGTTTAGGGTTTAGGGTCTAGGGTTTTAAGGATTCTGCGTTCAGGCTTTCAGGTTTGGGGTTCCGAGCTGTAAGCTTGGGATTGCAAATGCCGCTTGGGGGTGATCGCAATGTATATATATATATATTTGTTTGTCTTGTGGATTTTTGGGGTCGATCTCA
This sequence comes from Symbiodinium pilosum, assembly GCA_905231905.1. NCBI lineage: Eukaryota > Dinophyceae > Suessiales > Symbiodiniaceae > Symbiodinium > Symbiodinium pilosum. The sequence goes on along the minus strand of CAJNIZ010002924.1, from coordinate 8,203 downwards.
GGACTCGTCTTCCCAAAATACCCCAATCCCACGAAGCTAGGTCCTCCCCTATGAGGTATGCGGTTTAGGGCTTAGGGTTCAGGATTTAGGGTCCCCCAGTAGCGTGGGGGTTTTAGGATTTAGGGCTTCGGGTCTGCCAGCAAGCAACATCCACGGATGTCTGCTTCGACTCAAAGGGAGCCCACAAAGTGTCCACGAAGCCAAGCCTGGAAACCAACCCCACACTTGTTTAAGGGTTGGGGGTTTAGGGTTCAGGGTTTGGGGTTTGGGGTTACTGGGTCTATCATACAGAAACATACTTTGGCACTCGTATACTATGAATCGTTTTAGTGTCTTTGGGAATATATGTCAATTAGAGGCTTTGGATTTAGGGTGAAAATTCCCAAAGCTTGTGCAGGCCCACAGGCCCTTAATCCCCTCCAATAACATTAAATCCCCCCACCCCCTAATATTAAGTACTCCCATGGTGGTATATTGAAACATATTACTGGGAATAATTTCATATGAGGCGGGTGGAGGGGTTTAGTATTAGGGGGAGGGCATTACGCACATGGCAATAGTCTTCACATGAACCAAAATCCAAATCAAGCTCAAGTGAACCAACTGAGTATGTAAGGTCATGAATTATAATTAATTAAGGTCCCAAGCCTTCCAAGACTCTTGCAAGGGTGCTTAGTTTTCAGAATATCAGGTTCTTTTGGCTCAGGGTATATCCAGAATCTGCAGTAACCCACATGGGAAATACTTAGGAACAGGAGGGGGTTCTATGCTGTTTGCATGCTGTTTGCTCCCGGGCTATCCACACAAGTTCGTGGAGCCTTTGGCCAAGCGGTACCTTCTTTAGCCATAAACTCTAAAAAAAAGGAGTTGCACCCTTCGTGGCCCTGCCTTCAACCTCTAAGCCCTACACCCCAAATCCCCAAACCCTAAATGCCTAAATCCCTAAACCCTAGATCCCTAAATTCCTACAGCAATACACCCATGAACCCTAAACCCTAACTCCTCAACCCCCAAGCCGGAATCCTAAGCCGCTAGTCCCTACTTTCAGCATCCCTAAGCAAGCAACATGCTTTACTGGGTCCTCATCAAATGAGTAGTGTTTTTTTGGTGGTTAAACACAGTAAGATAATATTCCTTATATAAAATACTATACCCCAAAAGGAGGATATAATCTTACTCTATAATGGGTACCATAGTATCCCCAAATAAATTACTACTCAAATTAAGAATGCCCGTATGGCTGTATAGGGATAATGTGCGGACTAAGGTTAACAAACAGGTTATGGGGGTTAATAAAACTAAGACAGCATTTTCAAACCTACACATGTGCAAGGATCCCCAACAACACAATTATTGCATAGTGGACCCTTAGCGAACAAGGGAATGGAATCCGTCTTCAATCCCTATGCACGATATTGCCTTGATCCCTACACTAAACCCTAACCCTAACACCTAAACCCTAGTATCATCCCCCCTGGTTCCAAGCCTGTTCTCGTAGCCCCAGAAGTCGTGCTGCAATGTCACGGAGGGCTGCGTGCTAACAGCGCACCACCACCATCCAGCTGGTATCCTTAGGATACCAGAGGGGATAGGGACCGGGGTTCAGGGGTTTAAAGTTTATGGGGTGAGGAATTTCGTGTTTAGGGGTATCCTTTCTCAGGGCTGCCGCACTGCTACCATGCTGAGATTTTCCTTGGCATTTCCAGGGCACTCTGGGACGCACGAACATACCAGGATCCTAAGTATCTCGCTACTGTTAAGGAGTCTGAATTAAGTTACCTCAATACAGATATCTTGAAAATAATGTGGTTTCCTGATATGGCAGAGCCTAACTTAAGTTCCTGAACAGCAACTCAGTTCTAGAGCTGATCCAGAGCTCTTAGTACACGTCCTCTTTCCGCTGTCGAATTGGTGTAAAAAATGCGCAATGAATTCTGAAGACGAGTCCTCCGACGGCTACTGATGTGAAGCGGTGATTTCACGTGAATATCCAAAGCTGTATGGACGATGTTGAGTCCTCGTCGTCATCATCACGAGAGGCCTCATCACCCTTTGTCATTACTCACACCTTGCTCTTGCAGTGTCATTCACGTAGCATTTAGGTCAGTTGTAGCACATATGAATACCGTGCTTCGTGTCGAATCTCTATTTGGGGGACCATAGGGCCCCATTCTCAAAGATGTTTCTGACATGATCCCCATTGCTCCTCCAGCATAGAACTGCCCAGGTTACGGAGTGTAGGATTAGTACGGAGCCCCCACATATGAGCTACAATCCAATCCGATCTCAGAGTATCCCTTTTAATAACCTTTGTAGTAGTCAGTCCTCTATAGAATCCCCTATATAACCCCTATTAAGGAGTTTAGACTATGGCTCATATGATCCATAGAGCTCCAATGCAGAACAGTTCAGATCAGGGTTCAGGCTACCCAAAACTCCCACGCAAAACCTCAACCCTAAACCCTAAACCCCAAATGTAAAACTTGTACCTATTCCTTGATAAGGGTGTTGTGGTCGAGCCCCCCAAAAGGCCAAGATGCACTAATGTCTTTCCTTCACCCAGCAGGGAGACCTCAGAAGCGCTGAAAGAGTCACAAGCAGCTTAGGCTTCAGGGTTTGAGGCTTAGGATTAAGGGTGTAAGCATTTAGGGTTCAGGGTTTACGGTTTGTGGTTTGAGGCTTAGAGATTGGGGTTTAAGCATTTAGGGTTTAGGGTTTACGGTTTGAGGCTTGGGATTTAGGATTTAGGGCTTGGGCTTAAACATGTAGGGTTTAGGGTTTAGGGTTGCATTCAGGGTTTCGGGCTTGTGGTTTAGGATTTAGAGTTGACAAGGTGCTCACACCAGGACCTAGGACTTAGGACCACAAATGAGCCTGGTAGGCTATGGATACAAGAGGGATACCCATGGACAATTCTTCTTGCAGAAGCTCGCCAAAAGAGGACCCAGGAAACCCTAAACCCAACAAATACCGACGTATCCCCACATACCCTGTACAGCCCTACCTAAGCCCTAACACCCGGTTCAGATTCAGCCGTTCTCGCAAGCCCTATTAATTACCTGGTACAGCTTGGGTTTTCCCTGCTTTGCAAGTAAGACGGGAATAGGATTCAGGAAGCTGTATAAACACATGCGGTTAGGTTCAGGGTCTAAGGTGTTAGGGTTTAGGGTTCAAGGTTAATTTCGGGTTCAAGAAATTTGGGCTTGGTGCTTGCTGGCCCGACCCTACATCCGAGCCTCACAAAAACCGTACCGCCCATGTACCCTATGCATAGACGAGCTCTCCCCAAAGAGTACGAGTACGCAAGCACACTATACTAAAATGGGTTCAGGCAACAAACACAAAATTCAAGCCTGACGCATTAATATTTTACTGGTCAGGCGCTTTTTTGCGTACGGCTGGTACTTGGCATCCTGCATGACCCTGAGTACCTGATATCTTGAGCCCATGCCAGAAGTTTTCAGCAGCAACAATATCAGACAGTAGCGCATACTTTCGTGAATCCCATTTCCTGACGCACTAATCCTCAACCTTAGCCCCTACACCCTAAACCCTAAACCCCTAAATCCCGAAGGTTAGACCCTAGTCCCCAAGAGATGAAAGGCCATTATGAGCTCACCTGCAAAGCCTGAAGTCTACCACTACTTGGGGGCAGGGGGACTTGGTAAGTAGGTTACTAATAGGAGTAACTAGGGTTACTATATGGCTTATAGGGGCTATTAACCCACTTACTAAGTCCCCCTGACCCTCCAAGTATGGGCTATTAGACCCTAAAACTCCCTATTAGGACCCTATCATGGGCAGATCAAGGTACCCTTAAGGTCTAGTAGCCCATAGTGGTAAACCTAGAAACTCCTAATCCTAAACTCTCAATATAAAAAGGAACTGCATAAGGCACTTGAAGCAAAACGAAAAAACCAAAGCCGCCCAGAAGTCAGCCTACACCCGAAACCCTAACATCCTGAAGCGTGCACAGAAGTGGCTCAACACTGCGGACATGAACTTACCCTGAACCCTAAACCCTAAATCCCTAACCCTTCAAAACTCCCCAGATGGAACCAGATCACGGCCCATCTAAGCCTCAGTCGGGGAAGGGCGAGTAAGGCGGGGGTGTAGGATTTAGGGTTTGGGGTTTAGGGTGTAGGGTGTAGTATAGGATCCCAGGATTAGAACCTACTACTAGGTGCAAGTACCCAAGGCAGGGGCCAAAAGTCTTTGAGATCATTGTGTTTGGGACCTAAAGCCCCGTAAACCTTCGGCGTAAGCAGGCCGGGTGGGAATTTAGGGTTAGGATTTAGGGTTTTAGGGTTTAGGATTTGGGGTTTAGGGTTTAGGATTTAGGGTCTTGGGGTTTAGGGTTTAGGGGTTTAGGGTTTAGGGTCCCCAAAACTATAAAAAGCAGTCCTGGCCTGCGCGTTGCACTTGGAGAACAGTGGATGGCGCTTCCTTCCCAAACCCCAAGAACCCAAAAGGTCCATCAAACTGGTAGCTTGTAGGATTTAGGGTGTAGGGTTTAGGGTTTAGGATTTAGGGTATACTATAGGATTTGGGGTTTAGGATTTAAGGTGTAGGATTTAAGGTTGAGGGCGTAGCGCTTAGGGCTCTATGCCATATACTTGGAGATCTCCCCCTCTCTAAAGGGCTTCCGAAAAATGTCCCAATACTACTATGGAGTACCATCCTACGGATTCTACCTTCAAGATACTCTCAGGCTTCCGCCCTAGACCCTAAACCCTAAAGCATAAACCGTATGTGTCCTTCACTTCTGTAGGGTAGGGTTCTGGGTTTGGAGTTTAGGGTTGAAGGGTTTAGGGTTGACGGTCTAGGGTCTAGCGTTCAGGGTTTAGGGTCCGTGAACTTTCGCCTGTGGTGAGTTCGGTTTTGCTGCAAGGTTCCGGAATTTGACTGTGAGATAGGCCCTGGCATTCGGGGGTTTGAGGCTTAGGACTTGGGGTCTAGGGTTTATTGATGCCCGGACCTCAACCCCAAACCGCAAACCCGCCAAATCCCCTTGTAGTCCCCATATTAATCTATCCGTGTGTCTGCCAAGGCCCAAATCCTGAACCTTTTGGAGCAGGTAAGCATGTTATGCAACTCCTGGGCTATCTACAGTGATTCTTGTAAGGGACTATGGGACATGAGTATTTTACAACTTGGTTGGTCCAGGGTGTAGGGGAGTCTGGCAGCCCTCCATCATCTATATGTTTGCCGACCTGCCCCTGGCCCTCAAGAATGCGAACCTTGAAACTGAAGCCCCGCAGTAATAGACCCCAAACCCCAAACCCTCGACTCAAAACCCCTGAAAGCCTAACTCTAAAATGCCACTTCTACGCGCAAAGCTGCAACCCTGGATCGTAAACCCCCAAACCCCAAAGCAATTTACGATCATCTCCCCCCCATTTTCCACAAAAAGACACACACACACACACACACCTATTATACAATCAGTATTCCCCTTGTGGTATATTGTAAATGTATTTGGAATATTGAATATTGGAGGTGGACGGGACCTTAGTGTACTAGGAGGAGGTCATGAGGTCATTAAATCCTAAACCCTTTGAGCCAGAGCTACTGACTCGGAAAGAAGATGTTCACGTCGCTGGTGTGCGTAGCATACCCAAAGCCTTACTTGGCTTAGGGTTAAATGTTTTTGAAAGGATGGGGCCCCTAGATACGAACCTTGGGGATACATGGAATATCAAGGGGGTTCCCACATGGCGGTTGTTGCAAAGGCCCTTTCAAAGGAGGGATTACGGAGGGAGCCTATTCTATGGCCACCTCAGGGCCGGCAGTATGAACAACTACCGAAAAAGCTATAATCTAAACTCCTAGCATCCCCCCTAATAGACCCGTTAATACTCTCTTATAATACTCCCCTATATAACCCGCTTCAAGGAGTCTAGACCCCGAACCCTAGACCCTAAACTCTATATAAGCCTCTTTAAGGAGTTTTAAGGAGTTCAGACCCTAAACCCTAAACCCTATGTAGCTCCCGTTAAGGAGTTGAGACGACTACAGCTCATGTGGGGCTTTGCCTGGAAAACTCCTGCTTGCATGGGCCATGAGTTTCTCTGCAGCTGCAAGTAGGTGCGCAGGAAGGACTTGGGCCCTCCGGATACTTGGTTCCTGGTTTAGGGCTTAGGCCCTCGCGATCCCCAGCATCTCCAACAAAACAACTGGAATAGTTGATTTCAATCACCCCCGCCCCCCTTAATGGTCCACGCGACTGCTGAAAGGCCCGATAGGAACACTGTACTCATGCGGAATTGCTCCCTAAACCCTAAACCCTAAATATCAGGAACCCTGGAGCCCAATCTATCGTCCTCCACCTAAGGAGGACTCTACTTGGAGGCTCATGGGGCTTAGTAGCTATTTATAAGTGGGGTTATAACCCTACTGATAATTGGTTAACACCTATAAGACCATTTAGGGAGGTTATAAGTAGGGACATAAGCCCAACTATAAGTAGCTACTAAGTCCCATGAACCTTCAAGTAACTCTAAACGGAAGCCATTGCAAATCAGCAGCTGCCATCTGAACGTGTCTCATCGTAGGCGCCTGTCAACCGTGCAACGAAGTTCTCTCAACGAGTCGACTTTGATTGTGCAGGGGTCAGACCTATATAAGGAAGTGTCTAACTTAATCTCTACGAAACGTTTAAGGGGGACCTCCGTAATCGCTAGATATCCCGTACACATACCAGATCCTTAAAGGTTCCCTATATCGCAAGACACATTATTGCAGTGATTGGAGGAACTCTTACAGCACTTAACATTCATGAGATTTTGGGACCTGGTGTGGTGCAAGACTTGCTTCATTAACACTTTGAAGCACACCCTAAACCCTAAACCCAGATTTTGGCAATGGTCAGAGGCTCGCAGCGCTCCCCACCCACCCTCTCCCTCCTTCCCTCCCTCCCGCCCTCCCTCCCTCCCGCCCTCCCTCCCTCCCGCCCTCCCTCATGATTTTGAAAGAGCCGCACGCATCTGATGACAAGATGCATTGGGGTTCAACCCCATGGCCCCACAAATCCGCAGCAGGCTCAAACGCTGAGTGAGGAAGAATGAACGGCGGATGACCAACCCAGAGGGTCCACATATACAACCATTAGGGAATTGGGACCCACAATTCCTTCTAAAGTATAGTATGTTGGGGCCTGATTCCCTAAATAATAGTTGGGCAATGCTTGTGCCCTATACCGGGAACTCTGTCTCTGTCTCTGCCCCTCTTTCGCCTGTATTTGCCTATCCTTCTATCTAAACATCCGTCTATAGAGCTCCCTGGACCCTAAATGCGGGGTTAAGGGTATAGTATATGGTAGTTTCCCAAAATAAGGGGAACCCAATATAGACCCCAATATACTATAATCCTTATTATGGGGGCCCCTAAAAAGGTACCCCTAACTTTGGGAAACCCCCCTATTGGGCTCAGATGGCTAAAATCCCCTGTGAAACCGTAAGACTACAGGCGCTTAGGCTCATCACACGCAGATTTGGGTTCTAGGAGCCTAAAAAACCCTATAGAATCCTTAGAATCCTGAGCAGTCTCTATGTTCTTTTCCATTATCCCTATATAACCCCAAGATATACCCCATAATCCCTGTATAACCCAAAATAATTCCTGTTCTAGGAACCGACTAGTCCAGTCATCCATGACGTTGGGGGGGCCTAAAGCCGTACTTGGCTGTGCCCCACAGCCGAAACCTGAGCTGCAAAGCCTACGTCAGGGTTTAGGGATCAGGGCTGAGGGTATGCTATCCTTTGTATCCTAAAAAGAAACCGCTTATGTCTGAAAACGCCGATATCCGGGGCTCTGAATCTACAAGTAATACTATTTTGGGCCTTGAACTCCATTTCCTCGTACATTTGCTGTCCTACGTCAAGCCTTTTGGAAAAAAGGTATGCCAGTTTTCCTTGTAACAACCCTTGTGTACCCACACCTAAGCACCTACAAGCTATAAACTCCCTGATTTGGAGCGCCAAGCCCTCAACCCTAAGCCCTAAACCCTAAGCACTGAACCCTATACTCATGGGTTCCCCTACTACCCCCCTCTATACTACCCACCCCTAGGTTCCCCCTTAATTAAGGTTATAACTACTGTTAACTAAGGGGGAGCCTAGGGGGGGTAGTATGAAGGGGGTACTAGTTGAACCCATAATCCATCCCCTCAAGGGCATGCGTACCTTGTTGCCCATCATGGAGT
>CAJNIZ010002923.1:0-11580 GCA_905231905.1 Symbiodinium pilosum | reverse complement strand
CCTAAACCCTAAAGACCCTAAACCCTAAAACCCCTAAACCCTAAACACCGGAAACCCCTAAACCCTAAAGACCCTAAACCCTAAAACCCCTGAACCCTAAACACCCGAAAACCCTAAACCCTAAAGACCCCTAAACCCTAAAGCTGCTTTGCTTGGGCTTGGGCGAACCTATGGTTTTGCGCGTATTATTACTACTGTTGTTATTGTCATTGTTGTTGTTGCTGCCTTTTTTTTGGGTTGCCGGGGGTGGATGGTTTATGGCGTCGGCATTGAAGGGGCTGTTGGGTAGGTTTTAGGTTTCTTGCAATGCCTTTCCTCTAAGGTTGCTTTTTTTTGGCTTTTGAGCTTTGAGCTTGATCGCCCAGTGAGGTGAAGGATGCAGGTCAGGGAGGTCTGAACAGCCCAGATCTGACCGGCCCAGCCACTTACCGTCGCTTGTGTGAGCAGGGACTCTAAACTATGCTAAACCCTAGAACCTAAACCCTAAACCTTAAAACCTAAACCCTAAAACGCTTAACCGTCCTCTTTTTCAAGAAGATGAGGGCGGCGGACATTGGGAGATCTTGGCACGAATTTGGTTCTCCCAGCTTCGTGGGATGCTGAAACAGTGGTGCCTCCTCTTCTGGCTGCAGGGAGTCAGAACAGAAGAAGCCCTAAACTTACTAGTTCTTAGTGTGGAGTGAGGGCAAATAATCCCTATATAATTAACTTACTGGTTCTTAATTAGCGGGGAATAAGGGAATAGAATCGCTATATGATTTATTCCCTCATTCCCTACGAAGCCCCAGTAAGTAAAGCTCATAGCTTCGTTTGGATACCTAAGAGTTTGCACGCATGACCTCCGAAGGACCTCGTCAGCCTGTGGAAGGTCGTCAAGGATCCCGAGTGTGGCTGAGCAAAAGTCAGGACACCATCAGCCAGGAATGATGTACGGGCCTGATTTTATGACGAATATTGTGGTCTTCGATACACTGCATGACTTGGTACGGGGTAACTCTAATAGACCTCAACATGATCTTGCAGGGTTCCCTCTATCTGGAATCCTTGTATTTTGGGGTGCACGCTTGGGCCACTGTAGGTTGGTACGAACACAATGTTGTGAATTGGGTCTCTAAACCCTAAACCCTAAAACCTGTCTACCGAGATGTCCACAGCCCTCTCAGCTTGATGATGCATTCAGGGCGGCTTTGCGCGAGGAGTTTGGGAGCCATGACGTCATTTCGCTTGTCATTTCGGCAAGGCAGTTTAGGTTTAACTGATTAGGGCCTTGGGTTTCGGGCGATCACAGGTGGGGAGATGTCCTGGATTTGCAAGGGGATTCTGTGTTGGAATTTCAGCGGGCAACATGCTGGAGACCTCAAACCATCAGATGTAGCCATCAAAACCCAAAACCTTAAGCTAGACCCTTAAGACGTAAACCCGAACACTACACCGCAGACCCTAAATCCTCAGAAATCTTGCGCAATTCCTGTAGGTGGCGTTGTTAGGATAAAAAAGTGATTGCACTTCTTGTTTCATAAGGGGACCGATTCATACAATACCGAACTTAAAAGAAAATCCAAAGTCATGTCAAGCTGATGTCTTTTTGACTCTTATCTTGACACTTATAGACTTGTAGAACGCACTAGTGTGCTGTAACATGCCTACCTACAAACAAACCCGAGCCATAAACCCTGGACCGCATTAAGAAAAAATTGGATACTGTACCACCCAGTCCTTGCTGACCGATTGATTTAGGGTTTAGGCTTTAGGGTGTCCCTATAGTAGCCCCTACATAATCCCCAGCAACAAGGGGTCGTTTCCATTTGCTTTTCCCATTCCTTGGATCCTATGCTCTCAACTTTTTTTGATGTGCTTGTCATATCCCTAAACCTGAACCCTAAGTAGAAACCCCAGTGTTGTCATTTTCTGTATCCATTCCCTGAACACGGACAGTAGTTTTCAGTTTCTCTTCGGAGCCATGAACCTCTGAATAGTAGCTTCCATTTTTCCAGGCCCGAAACCCTTGCCATGAGTTTCTATTCTTCCATTCCCGTGAGACCTACAGTAGATAGAATGTGCGGTTTATGGGGATCGTAGTCTGCATTTCGTCTTCCACGACTTCATGCCCTGATAACAAGTAGTAAGCTTGCCCCAAGGTAAAAGCGCTGCTATGAGCAGACTTGAGAGGCCCCCAGTGCGTCAAACAAGTCAAACGAGATCGTATAGGGTTCAGGCTTTAGGGTCTGGCGTCTAGAGCTTAGGGTTATACCAGGGGAGTGTTGCAATTAGAGGAAGGAGAACGACATGCAAAAGAACACGGCATGGCGAATTCAAGATACTGTCCATCTACCCTTGATTACCTAGAATGGTGTCATGGTATATGTTAATCTACTTTGGTGTAGACAATGATCTTGTGAATTATTCAGCCTTCTCAGATACGTCTCACTCATGCTTGGTTGGGAAGAGACGGACTGGACCGTGACAACAATCTATGAGGGGGCTTCCTAAAATCATGGGTGCCTTTCTGAGGGTCCCTATAGCAAGGATTATAGTATTTTGGCGTTTAGATTAGAGTCCCTAAGCCCTAGACCCTCCCTCAACCCTAGACGCCAAAACCCCTAAACCCTTATTTAGGACACTACCAAAACAACCCCAAGTTGAACTAAGCACGGGCACGTAAGGTTTACACTCTCTTTAAAGAGGCCCAATACAGATTGTTTCCCCTCACCAAAAGCTACAGGGGTTCCATGTTAAGCGAGGGTAGGGGCTTATGGGGAAGCTACAGGGCCTCGATGTTAAGGGAGGGTAGGCGCTTATGGGGATGGTTCCCTATATATTAATGTTTAGGGATAAGGTTTTAGGGGTTTAGGGTTTAGGGTTAAGTGTTTAGGGTTTAGTGTTCAGTGGCTTCGGTTTTTTTGTATTGTAGGCTCCGTAGTACATGGCAGGTGCAGTTGTTGATGGCGGGCTGAGGGTTTGAGGAGCGAGGGATTTCGTAGAGAAGCTGTTCCCGCCTGCTCAGACAGGTACTTCTCAAATGCGCCATGCTCTAAATTCCTTCAAGGTGGTTATACGGTGAATTCTATAGGAGAGTATTATAGGGGTTCCTAAGGGGGATACTAGGAGTTTCGGCTGTAGCTAGAATGATGGCATCCCCGTTTCATCTGCACAAGGAATGCGCTCCCCATCAGGACGGTAATTTTGAAAGCCCTTGATTGAGCTTATGCCACTTTCCACTTGCCCTATGCAACCCTAAACCCAAATCCTTAATCCCTAAACCCAAAACCCTGTTTCATCCCTACCAAATCTCAAAACGGGAACTATCACCCTTGGGAACCTTCATCTCGCACCTTTTTTGCAGTATGGTAGCCAGCCTGAAGGCTTAGCAATGCCTTCCAGGCCTATCAGACGCCTGTCAGCTCATAGTATGGCTAGGATTTAGGGTTTAGGGTTTAGGGGTTTAGGGTTTAGAATTAGGGTTTAGGGGTTTAGGTTTTAGGGTTTTAGGGTAGGGTTTGGGGTGTAGAATTGGGGGTAGAGGTTCCCTACGAATGTTGGTGAGCGCGTACAAAGGAGTGCCCTTTCGATTGAGAGTTCAGGGGTCAGAAATAATTTGATCAAACCATGTCTCCCAGGATTCAACCCTAAACCCTAAACCCTAAACCCTAAACCCTAAACCCTATGGACTCTCACTTCGGCATCGCAATAACCATTTGGGCAGTTTCTCAACATACCCCGCGTACAATCCCGAAAAAGGACCCCAAGCATCTCCCCATGGCAACAAGCCCATGCCGAAATCCAAGGCCCTCACTTGTGTGGGTTTAGGGGATAGAGTTTAGGGCGTTTAGGGCGTATGGTGTAGGGGGTAATCCGAGGTTCTGTAGATGGAATACTGAGAGGTTCAGGGGGTACGGGGCTGTTAGCAAGTACGCTTGTAAGTCCCACTGCGCCTAATCAGTGGCCTGTAGTTCCTGTGTGCCGCTGACCCTCCAAGTAGACTTGCAGCCGACCTCCTGCATCAGAAGCTCTGCTTTCAAAGCTGTACCCGGTAGTTTCTGTAAATGGGGGACCCCAATGTAGACCCCAAAATATTATCTTCCCTTTTATGAGGATCCTAAGCCCTAAACGGCATCAACTCCTGCAGCAAAGCCAAATTTGCTAGAGGCTCGTTTGATGCACCCATACGGTGGATACCAAAAATCCTGAATGATCCAACGGTACCCTACACCCTGGTAATTGTGGAAATGTGATATACTAAGGTGATGCAGGATGTTGTGCATCAACAGCAAATATCATCTGCAATCACACAGGGCTTCTCCTGGCAGCCTCACCAGATTTTCGCCGGGGTTCGAAGGCTACACCTGAAGCCCTTGATCCCCTAAACCCTAAACCCTAGACCCTAGGCCGATTCTCCCGTTGGGGCTCTAGGTTTCTTCTACACCCGGGTTATTGTAAAACAGGTGCCTCTTTTCATTCCTAGGTCACTGTGGATCCTGGTGCAGTCAGAAGCACCCTGTATGTGTGCATCTTGTGAAGAAAATGTCTTAACCATTCCCGTATACACCCCGAAGTAGTATAGCTCTTAGTTTAAAAAGACAACAAACGGAACCCACGCTCTGCAGCCCTAAGCCCAAAATCCCTGATCCCTGAATTCGTAAAGCTTCTGAAGCCCTCGAAGCCCAAGTTTCCACTTCATTTTGCATTTCTTTTCCATTTGGCTCTCCATAAATTTCCCTGAGCCGTAAACCCAACATATCCTTACATAACCCCTCCATATCAGTTATATTGCTTGCAAAATCTTACTCCTTGTGGCACATCCCAGGATGGACCACGCAGAGGCGGAGCGCGGGGACGCAGCAACCATCGCCGGAGACCTTTACTCTGCCACCTGACTGCAGTGTGTGGGGCTGGAGTAAAAGGAGGGTTTAGGGTTTAGGCTTTAGGCTTGAGGATTTTATGGTTCAGGCTTTAGGGATTTGGGTTTAGGATTGAAGGTACAGGGCTTTCTAGGGGCTACATAGGGGTTTGATAGGGCCACATAGGGATGTATAGGGCTTAGGGAAATCATAGGGCTCAAGGCTCAAGGTTTAGATGGTTGGAGTGTTTTGCATGAGTTTTGCGCATTAGGATCTAGCCGAGGAAGCGCGCGGGGTCTTGTTGGATCCTATGCGTCTTGTTGGGCGAACAAGCATCGTATGTATCCAATACGTAAAACTTGTTCAGGAAAATTGCTTGGATGTGCTTCTCAGGATGTAAGGTTTAGGGTTTAAGGTTTTAGGGTTTAAGGTTGAGGGTTTAAGGGTTTAAGGGTCTGGGTATAGGGTTTGTGTTGGCCTTGCTGGTCTGACTGCGGGTCTGATGCATGTAGGGATTCAGGAATAGTGTGGGATTGTAGAAGATATATACAGGGCTTCATAGGGTCATATGAGAATATGGGTTCATCTGGCTTTCGACGACCCCGGCTGTTTTAGGGCAGCAGACCTGATAGTTGTTTAGGGTGTAGGGTGTAGGGCAGGAGAAGTATTGAAAATCCTAAACCCCAAACCGGAGGTCATGAAGGTGGACAACCACATCCACTTAGCTGCGGCCATGACGCCGAGAATGCTTCTGAGGCGGGCAGGGTTCAGCGTTTAGGGTTCAGGGTTGTATATTGTGGCCTCCATCAATTAAATCTCCCTTTTTGGGATACCTATACCAGGTAATGAATTATTTTGGAGTGATCTGGGGTGTATTTTGGCGGCCCCTCATGTTTGGAAATTCCGATTTGTAGGGATTATGCGGTCATTATAGGTGATTATAGGGGTTGTCTAGTAACCATCCCCCAAGACACGAAACTCCTTTAAACCGTTATCGTCTTTATCAAGCATTTTTTTTTTTCGGATTCTATGTTCGCTTCGTACTGTCAGACGCTTGTTTTTTTTTTCCTTGTTGAGCATTCCACCCCTATGTTTGGTCTTTTTCTGCTCTTGGGGCTTCTTCTTGTTTGGAGGTCTACTCTGTAGCGATGCTAGTTCAAACGGCCTTACTTGGGTTGGTGACAGGGGTGATGGCCGCCATGGTTTGATATGAAACCCTAAACCCTAAAGTTTTGCGTTTAGGATTTATTCGCTCACTCATTGTGTCACCCACACCAGTACATGAGCACATCCAAAAAAACATGCAAACCTCATACCACGGTTGCCATGTCAAGTTCTTTTCCTTTTCCATTTGATTTTCTTTATTCTGAATATTCATGACCCTTAACCCCAAACACCTAAAACCCTAAACCCTAAAAAGACAAACAACTAAACCTCCCCCAAACTCCAGTTTCGGTGGCATCTTCTACTTAACTACGCACTTCGGCGCCCTATAGAGCCCTAAGCTGCCGCCGAACCCCGTAAGCCCCGAAACCCAAAACCCAAAACCCAACACCCCAAAACCCTAAACTCCACACCACATAGAAACCCAAGGTTTAGGGTTTAGGGTAATCCTAAACCCTCAAACCAACCCCTAAACCCTCCTACCTGAAGGTTCATCAAGGACAAGCTGCGGGAGGAACCCAGCAGAGAAGTTCTCCGAGGCGGCTGTTGGAGCCATTGAGGTATCTAGCATTACTAGGCCCCTAAACCCTAGCCCCCCTAAACCCTTAATGCTAAACCCTATAAACCCTAAACCCCTAAACCATAAACCCCTAACCCTTAATCCTAAACCCTAAGCCCTAAACCCTAAACCTGAAACCGTAACCCCTAACCCTAAACCCTAAACCCCTAACCGTTAATCCTAAACCCTAAACCCTAAACCCCAAACCCCTAAATCCCAAACCCCTGTAGTGCCAGTGGCCGCAATACCTCGAAGGCAAGAGCCTGAAGAAGCTCCTCACTGAGGCTGAAGCTTTGGCAGCAGCAAGAGGGGCTTAGGGGTTTAGGGTTTAGGGGTTTAGGGTTTAGGGTTTAGGATTAAGGGTTTAGGGTTTAGGGACACCGTTTTTGGGTTTTAGGCTTTCGGTTTCAGGGTTTAGGGTTCAGGGTTTAGGGATTGGGGTTAAACCCGTAACTCGTTAAGTTTCTTGGGCCCACAATCCATGATTGTTTTCGTAAGGCCTGAGCCGCAGTTCAGGGTTTTGAGCTCCAGGTTTGGGTGTCTAAGGAGCAGGCAGGGACATATGGGGGCCATTGTGGATTACTCAGAAGTGGTCTCCAAACCATAAACCCTAAACCCTAAGCCTTAGACCGTGGCTTTCTAGACAGAGCCTCTGGCTCAAATGACTCCCTGAAATCCAGCATCTGAAACCTCTAAACCCTATACCCCGAACTCTAAATTTCTGAAACCCCAAACCCCCCCGCCCAGATCGGAGTAGATGAGGAGCTCCGGGGTCTCTGCGTCTTGCCTGAAAGTTGAACTGGGAGTTTCTCTCAAAACAAGTTAGGGTTTAGAGTTCTGGGTTTTATGGTATTGGGTTTTTAGGGTTTAGACTTTTTGGAGTTCAGGTTTAGGGTTTAGGGTTTAGGGTTCAGGGTTTAGGTTTAGGGTCTTAGGGGTTTAGGTTTAGGGTTGAGGATTTAGAGTTTAGGGTTTGCCCTCTGGTCCCTTGATAGTCCCTATGCCAATGCAATGACTGGGGGCCTATAGGGATTGTCTGAGATAAACCCTAAACCCTACACCCTAAACCCTAAACCCTAAACCGTATCGGGGAGCTTACAGGGAGATGTGAAAACATGGATGCTGGCATGGCCCTTTTTTGACGACCGTCGTCCTTGTAGGACCCTTACAATCCCTTAGATTCTTCATGCTGATGTCTCCCGACAGAGTCCAAGGTACTTCTGTTTTAAACCTTAGGTCATTCCCCCTCCCAGTAACTGTCCTTAAAGGGGCCTTTTTAAGGGGGTTCTTATAACTCCTATAACCCATTGTGGTAACAGTTACTGTAGGGGGGAATGACCCAATTTGAACCCTAAGCCTAGACCCCAGAAGCCGCGGGCTCAGGGCGGGGGTCCGCCCTCCCCTGACCTGACGTGGAACCCGAAAGAGGGCCTTTAAAAGGGATAGTAGTCTATGCAGGGTTCCTTTTCAGGCCCCAAGCCCCTTCAGCCTTTAATGCTGAACCCTAGACACTAAACCCCAAATTCATAAACCACCCAGCTCCCTTGGGAACGCCTGTTTCCATTTCACTTTCCATGTGCTTTTCCAGGTGATTCTCCATTATTCTTATTATCTAGGCCCCCCTCGACTCGGAAGTCTGAGCCTAGACCTTAAACTCCCAAGCCTGAACCCCGAGCCCTAAACCCTGAACTCTAAACCCCCAATTCCATTAAGCCTAACACTAACTCCTAACCCTAAACCTTGAACTCTAAGCCCTAACCCAATTTCCAAAAGCAAGCCTAACCCTAAAGCCTAAATTTTCACTGTCAGGCAGTGGCTCGGGTAGCGCCTCACCGTCGGACAACCTCAAAGCGGAGCAGTCGGGCTGCAGGAATTTAGGGTTTAAGGGTTTAGGATTTTTAGGGGTTTAGGGTTTAGGGGTTACGGGTTTAGGGGTTTAGGGTTTGGGGTTAAGGGTTTAGCGTTGGGTACTGCCCCCATTCTGCAACAGTTGGATAATATCTTTATATTTGTATGTAGCCCTTACTATGGCCCCTAGTATAGACTGCTACTGGGTAGGGGCAGTATCCAACGTATAGGCTATAGTAGGGGCTGATTTTGAACATGTGGGCTTCACGGTTATGGCTTGGGAGTTTAACATGTTGGGGTTCAGAGTCCTGGGGTGTAAGGTTTTGGGTTTAGGAGCTTTCGTAAATGGAACGGTGGTGAATCAAATGGAAAAGAACATGGCCATCAAACTGATACCGCTGTTTCTTGGCGAGTTTTGGGTGGTTAATGTAAGTAGGCTGTAGGCTTTAGTGTCCGCGTTTTAGGGTTTAAGGGTTAGGGTTAGGGTTTTAAGCTCTTGAGGGTTCAGATCTAGGAGGAAAAGGTTTAAGGGTGTAAGGGTTTCGGGTTGACGGGCTTCGAAAGTTTTAGGATTCTTTAGCTATGTCGGGTTCTATGGTTGTTAGGGTCATTGCGCTACTTTGGTGATTTTTTGGCTGTAGGCTTGCAAGGTATTTCCAGTTTTGATGTCATAAACCCTAAACCTTGGGTACTGCCCCCCCTCAGTAACACGTGGATAATAAATGTAATATGGGTATATATAGCCCTTAATAGGACCCCAATATAGACTGTTACTGGAGAGGGGCAGTACCCAACCTAAACCCTAAATCCTAAACCCTAAACCCTAAAGAAATCCAGTGTTAGAGTCATAAACCCTACGCCGTAAATCCTAACCGTGAACCCTAAAACCCTGCCCCCTAAGCCCTAAACTCTAAACCGCGTGGAGTTTCTAGGGCTCTAGGGTTTTAGGCTGCGGGTCTGGGGTTCAGGGCCACGGCGTTTAAGGGTGTAGGTGACTGGTGTTAATCAAAATTTTCTGTAATTCCCCTAAACCTAGAATATAGAAACTATCTTGAACAACTCCTTAGGGTTATACTAGAATGAGACTCAGGGTTTAGCGGGCTTGGCGACTAGTCTGACGGTCTTTGGTTTGAGGACTGTGATGGTGTTCGAGTCTGTTCGAGGTCAAGGTTCGGTAGCTACTCGTAGCTTGGGTTGTATCGGGTTTCCAGGGTCTAGGGGTTCATAGTTAGGCAAGCTGAAAGTGAGCTATCAAGCGGGACAACGCAGCAACACCTACGAGGGCATAGCCTACAATCCTGTTATTTATGAGGTTCCCAGGGTTGCCCACAACCCAGAATCCTAAGGGACTCCCAATAATCTTTTTCAATATCCTCCTACACCCCTACAGGATTTCAACCCTTTAGCCTAGCCAGACCCCAAATCTCTAAGCCATGAACCCTAGCCCCAAAGCCCTGAACCCTGAAGCGTCCTTCGACTTTAATGCTTAGGCATCTTGACACGTACTTGCACGTGGATGCGCTGAGGACAGGGCGCTGAAAGCTGGGAAGCCCTAAGTGGCTGTTGCTCGGGCTTATTACCCTAAACCCTAAATCCCCCAAAAACACCACCCAGGTTCAAGGATGATTGGGGTTAACTGAGGCTAATTGGGGGGGGTCTTACAAAAGGGGTTGGTACGGCAACCCATGATACTGGGGGTTTACTTGGAGAAGCACGTAATAACTAGATTACTACTGGGGATGTCTGAGATTTGAGAAGGCTTATAGCGGTATAAGGATGATGAGTTTGCTTACTTCTAGGACTTAGGGTTAAGGGTTTAGGACTTAGGGTTTAGTGGAACTGAAGCAAACAGTCTAGACAGGAGGCCATTGTGATACAACTCGTCGGATTTGGGGCTGAGGGCGGCGGGCTTGGGAATCATGATTAGGCTTTAGGGTTTAGGGGTTTAGGGTTTAGGGTTTGGGATAGGACGTACATTAGTTCTCTCAGGCAGAAGGCTTAAAGGATAGTTTCCCTAAATACACCCAACTCACTATGATCCTTACTGTAGACACATCTAGAAAGGTACCCCTAATCTTGGGAAACCCCCAATCCCTAAAACCTACACCCTAATTCCTAAACTCTACACCCTGAACATTCAAATGTTGGGTTTAGGACTGGGGGCTGATTTTTCCTGAACCCTAAACCCTAAACCCTAAACCCTAAACCCTAAACCATAGCGCCGGGTCAGCGTCCCAACGCAATCTCAGGCCACCTTTGTAGGCCACGCGAACTTGGGTCTTAAATCAAATGTTGGTTTCCCAAAATTAGGGCTACCTTTTTGGGGGGTCCTTATAATAAGGGTTATAATATATTGGGGTCTATATTGGGTACCCTAATTTTGGGCAACTACCAAATCCCTTACCTGACATCTAGGATTTAGGGTCTAGGGCTTAGGGTTTAGGGTATAGGGTGTATAACTTCTAGAATTGGTTTAAGGATCAGGGTATCATCCGGGCACGGGCTCTAGTGATTGCTGTTCTAGGAAGAGGATCTTGGTAAGCCCCAACGCTGATACTGAGGATTACAAGACTATGAGAGTCATATCATAGTCATAAGATGCTGATGTTGAGGGTTGGGAACCCAAATCCGCGTATTACTAGGGACTTGAAGGGATCTAGGCAAACCCTAAACCCCTAAACCCCTAAACCCGAAACCCCTAAACCCTACGTGATTCGCAGGACAGTGGCAGACGACCACTTCTACCATCGGCTTCTGAGCAGCATAGAGCTGTGGCGGGGTAAGGGTTTAGGGTTTAGGGTTCCAGGCTGTAAGGTTCAGGGTTCACTTACTGGTTCTTAGTAGGGAGTAAGGGAACAGATTATACGCGCTTTGTCAGCACAGCTTTTGGAGCAAATTTGGCCACTATTGGCACCAATGCTGGTTGCAGTATCCGCGATGTGGACGCGGGCCTGCCGTGTAGATACGTTCCCATGAAGTAGATGTCAGACCCCAAAAATCCTACACCCTTACACCTATAGCCCCCCTTAAGTAGATAGAAGATGGCTTTGGGTATCTTATAATAAGATCCCCATATACCCCATATTCTATCTACTTAAGGGGGACTATGAGCCGCTAAGCCTAAATCCTAAACCCTTAAACCCCTAAACCCCTAAACCCTTAAACCCCTAA
>CAJNIZ010002922.1:0-24854 GCA_905231905.1 Symbiodinium pilosum | reverse complement strand
ATTTTTGATGAAATTTGATGAAATTACTATTTTCATCAAATTTCATCAAATTTCATCAACTTTCATCAAAAATTGAAATTTCAAAAAACACAAAAAATTCTGTTTACACAATCATTAATCTGATGAATTTATTTTTTTCATGATGCAATGCAATGAACAATTATCATTTTTTGTTTAATTAGTTTAACATATTTGTTTATATTATCATTGATTTTTGTTATGTTCTTAATTCTTCGTGTACATATAGAATGAAATAATGTATGGCAAATTTGGTGGATTTCCCTGGTTAAAAAAATATTAGATGTATTCAAGAAATATTTCATCCAAAATATGTCAACATGTTTTCAGACTCATATCTATTTTCATTCTCAAATAATATTCATTGGAAGTAATCACAACTGACTGAAATATGTTTTCAATATTCAGCATCTATATTTCAGGTGAATATATAGTCACAATATTTCAAGTTTATATTTCAAAGTAAGTGTCACATTGACTCTCTTCTATTCGGATGTCCAGTGTCCTCTTCACCAGAAATATTGGTTTACTGTTAAGGGGAACAACTCCAGAACGGGACAAGGATTGGAAATATCCATCTACCAGAGGAGAAGAAGCTCTTCCAAAGACCCAGAAAGCTAACTACCACGATTTCCGGAGAGACTCTGTGACTCTGTGCTTGAACTCTATGCGTTCCGTCACGAGCTGTGGCATAGGTGGGGCTTTCAAGGTTTGCCATGGCTCGCAGTAGGTTGCGGTCGATGCTTCGGCTTGCCTGAATCCTCGTTGTTCTCGGCGTCCCCTGGCGGTAACGTTGCTGCCAAAGCTTGATTAAACAAGAACACGTTCTGGATGGAATTCCAGGTGACCACATACATGCGTACCTGAACGCGATTTCGACGAATGTCGATGTGCAGCTGAAGAGGCCTGCAGTAGCACCTGTATTCGGCAGAGACTTGTTTCTTATCTCCGAGAAGGTGAGTTTAGTCCTGATGGCTAGCGCTGATGCGAGTTTAAGACAGGACTTTCCGATGTCAAGGTGTATGCAAGAACCCAAAATCGCAAGATACAGACTCTTGCTCGTTCTTGTTGATGCGGCGAGACGATGTCTTCTTGCTGTACCTTGACTTTTCTTCGTTTTGTGGCAAAACCAGTGCAGCTGCCAATACTACCCGCACCGAGCAATAAGAAGTTCTAAGCGCTGCGAAAATATAGGACGTGCCAAAGTTCTGCAGAGACTTGCGCGTTAACACTGCGTGCTTCAGAGTACCTCCATACGTATGACCTCCAGAACTTAGAGGTAGCCTTATATTAAGCTGATAGGTATGGTACTGCGACAGATGAGAAGCCATCTGTCGTGAACTCCGTTGGCGTGGAGAGAGAGCTTGCGTATTCAGATCTTCCAGTCAAAGGATTCTTCAAAGGATTCTTACCCGGTCATTTGGAGACGGCTCTTTGCCATTGTAGCCGCCAGCCCGACGGACTCGGTTTCCAAATAGAAGAACCATTTGCAAGTCCAGCTAGAATCTATAGAATAGCAGAGATGCTAATTGGCTAAGAGCACGCAAAACAACCAATGCACTTTCGTGTCCGCTGACATAAAGAACCGAATTTGCATTTCTAGATGACTTTGCATTTACTAAGAGTACGGCAACTAGAAAACCACTTTTATCCTTCATTCAAAGACGCTTCTTTGTTAACTATGACCTTTGAGCTGGCATGTTTCTAGTTTTCAAGGCTGAACAAATGTTTCGCTCAGTTTAAAAGATCTGTCTTTTGAAACGTGACTTTTGAGCTGGTATCTCTACCAGCTCAAAGGTCGCGCCGCAGAGCGTATTGGAAACCCAAAAACTTGATGGGTTTTTCGCTGGGTTCAGACGTGTTGCAGGCAAAAAGCCGTTCAACACAGCGGGTCCGTCAGACGAGAAAGCTTCCCGCGTGGAGCAGCTCATGCATGTCCGAGCTTTCCAATTCAAGTATGGGTTTGGTGGACAGGATATGTTTAAGGTTACGGTGATCACGCAGGGTTTGAGTAGGCAGGTGTCGAGAGCGACTGTGCCAGTGAACTTTTTGGACGACGAGAATGGTTCAGGTGCCACACGCAGATGAGAAAAGCCGGCCCGCAAGGTTTCCCGTTGGGTTTGCAATTTGTGGTTTCTTGAAGCTTGTTCAGTTCGGAAGGCAATTTGAAGCTGCTTGTGTTTGCAAGCTTGCTCGTCAACAGTTTTGATTCCTGGCTGAGTGTTGTGGGTCAGGTCTTGAGATTCGAGCTCAGCAGTCTTCAAGATCTCTCTAAATCAAACGCGACCTTTCAACCGGTTGCCGAACCATTCCTGTGGCAGCGTTCTTATTATACGCGACCTTTAAACCGGTAGCCAACCGTTTCTCCAGAAGCCTTCTTGAAAAAGACGCGACCCTTGAACCGGCGGCGCGCGCGCGGCTTTCTTTTCTTTTAATTGAATTTATTGCCGGTTTAAAAGTCACGCCCGGCCACTTCTCTATTGTGAAACTGTTAAGTAATGGCCCAAGTAGAAGAAATGCGGCAAACATGCATGAAATATGTCAGAAAGGTTTCCCTCATTTTTTTCAACTTGTTTCTCTCCTACGTCATCAGACATGGGACTCAAGTTACCCAGCGTCTCCATCATCTGGAACTGCACGCTATCCTGCTACATGCTACTATCAGGCGTAAGACTCAGGTTTCCCAGCGTCTCCACAACCTGGAACTGCACGCATTCACGTTGGTGGATTCGGGAGGGACCCGCAGCTTCAACCCTTGCTCTCTCCATTTGGCAGGCTGCTTAGTAAGGATTTCCAAGCGGAAGCTGTTCTCTCCCTTGATTGGTGTCAATTTCTGTCCGATGATTAGTTATGCGGTGGAGATGCAGATGTCTCCGCGGCGTCTGAGTGGTGCTTGAAGGACATTCGGACTTGGCAACCTCTGATGTAAATGCCAGGCAAACAGCAGGCGCCTGCTTGCTTTCCCCTTATGTCCTTCTAGACTGGAGACACAATCATCTTGCTCAAACTCAGAACAGGGGACGCTGCCACGGTTATGAATAATCTGTCACGGCATCACTTTCAGGCCACTTCTGTCAGAGTCCGTCAACTGCTACAGAAACCCAGAAGAGATATCGCTAAGATGAGAGGAGCGGATCTATGCACCATCCACACAAACAGGCCGAGAGCAAGCAAGGAAGGGTATAAAGATATCATGCTCATTTCTTAACAGGATGCTAGAAAAAAAAGAAATAGGAGCCAAGCGTGCAAGATCTCAGAAATGGTTTTGGTCCACAGCTATGAGGCGGAAAAATCAGACTCAGATTTATGGACCTTTAGAGTTCAGCAAACAGGTTTGGAACAGGGTTTCGAACTTAAATCCTAAAGAACACAGTTCAGAAACAGATTTATCGAAAGGGTTTCGCGAACAAGATTTAGCGAGCAAGACACTTGAGAGCAGAAATCGAGAAGCCACATGACTGACGAAGATACCGAGCTTCGCTGCACGAATACAGCCTGAATGCGCGCAATCACTGTAAGTGGTAACACGCGCAAGAACAGAAAATATGACAGAGAAGAAGGAAAGCCCGCAATGCCATTTCAGACATCTTTAAACATAACATTGCGCTGGCATGTCGATCCGTGGCAGATTAAAACCAGGTCCACTGTCTGGAAAGGCTTGATGCAAAACAGGCGCTGCAGTCCAGCTCTTTGTCCCAGATATAGCCAATGACAAGTGAGTTTGAGTCATACGCTGCTAAGAAGGTGTTTCACGGTTGGGTTTTGCGTTGGTGCTTGGAACATATGTGAAGAGTCTATTTTTAATCTGTTAGTGGGCCTTTGCCGGACTGGATGTATTGCTTTGCTGTGGTGAGGCTCTCCGGCCCTCCGTGTTCTACTTTTTCGTTGGGCTAGCCCAAAACTGCGGTTGAGGTTTGACTGACATGTTGGATGGGGATACAGCATTGGAATTTGCTTATTATGCATCCCTCTTCTTGTTTGATTGTCAGGCGTCCAAGGGCATTGATGCTGTTAGTTGAAATGTCTTGCGGTGTGTGGCCTGTTCCGCAAGTTACCTTTTTTCCCAAACAGGAAACGTTTGCGGTCCTCTCCTCAGAAAACAGCAAGAACCTGTGGGCCCAACTGTGGGCCCGAGTTTGTACCGCGAAGAAGAGAGATAACGCGGCGGCCAGATGGACGGTGTGCGGCCCTGTGGGCTTGCGAAGAATGCGGAGGCCAAGTGCAAGCTTCTCGGGCAGCGGTTCACGGCGGTGTATTGTCGTGAGCAGCCCGAAATCTGGATTTCACATGCGATGTGCTTTTGGATCCGGGTTGATGAAACCTGACAATGCGGACTGCCCGCGGAATTTTCATGGAACCTCCTGAGTTCGTATAATTTGAAAAAATTGGGTTTTACATGAAAATTCATGAAAAATATGTTACTCATTAACGGGATACATGGGGTTCATTATCGTCACAAAGATGGTTTAATGGGGGTCTCCCATAAGGTTGCTCGAAACCTCCTGAATCCGTATAGCTTGGAAATCTTGGTTGCAGAAAAGACGACGGTTATGTAAGTTACGAGGATGGTGAGCTGGACACCCGCCATCCTTCTGACTTTTCACGCTTCTGAGAGGCCTGGACTGGGGATCAGGGGACCATATCAGTTTCCCATTTAAATCATCTGAGTACGAATAACCAGGAAATCCGGATTTTTTGTTGGGATTTGGTTTTGAACACTGTGAGTACAGGCAGGTAACCTGGACAATCCGAACTGTCCCGATTTGCATAAGGATTTCTGAGTTGAAGGCCGGTTGGAGCAGTGGTCTCATTTGGAGTCTGGAGTACGGCAGTAATGTAATAACACTGGTTTCTAGATGATGATGATGATGAGGACAAGGACGTCGAAGAACGATCAGCATAAATAAGCAAAGGGTTTACTGGGGATGATCATGACTGGTGTGATAATGAAAGCGATGACGGAAGAATGGACCAATGAATGACGGATAAGGGTAGTAAGCCTTGTATAGCATTGCCGACCCTGCAGCTAGAGACATGCCGACAGAAGAAATACGCAATTACTTCAATATGCAATATGGCGGTCGCGCCCAAATGATTATGACTTGGCCGAAGCTGTGCGGCATCACTGGCACTCATCATAAGAGTTGTTCTTATCTAGCGTCCGAATGCCATGGACATGAGATTTCCGATGATGATGATGACAACGGAGAAGTCCACGATTATGATGAGCAAGCTTTGCTTTGCAGTGATGGTGGAGATACTTGGGATGGTAGTAAATGCTGTTTTCAATACCATGTTGAATGTAAAGTTGTTAGCTTGATATGCAAGAACCATAAAAATACGAACGTACTCAACAAATCCACATAACAATTGTTGCTACATCGGTTGCTCTAAAATTGCCATACCCAAAACTTTCAACTTGACGTCGGAAACCTCAAACTTGCCAGCTCAAGGCCGGGCTCAAGATGCTTCCATTCTTATCCTTCAACCCTGCCCCCTAAACCCAAAACCCCGCCAGGTTAAAGCGCGGAGTCAGAATCTTTCCATACTAACCTTCGAGCCCCACAGCTTAACCCTCAAAACTAAACTCCGAGACTCAAAGCACCTTGAGCTGCAATAATATCTTGCAATGCTGATATTCTTTGCCTGAAACCTTCAAATCAAGGTCCAGCGATACAATATCAGATTCTTTCCATAATGATCAAGCCTTCCAAATCGAAAGTAAGCAAGGGCAAAACCACCCACAGGAGCCAATATTCCTAGATGTGTGTGTAATTTTACATTTTTTTGAATTATTGCTGTGTGTGTTCTGCGCGTTCTAATCGGGGAAGTATCAGGCACCAACTATAGTTTACATCTATGTTTTCATTCGCGTGTTTCCCATTCATGCTGTTCGAGGTCTTCGCCCGTGCTAGTTGGAAACGCTTGCCGAATCAAAGGTTAGACCAATGTAGGTTTGAACTTCCTATCTGAAACTTATTGCTCTCCTGTGTACTTCTCCTGAGTTCGGTTCTTTGGGGAGACGATGTCGATGTACATAAAGTAGAGCATGCACGTTTGGAGGGTGCACTTACCGCCAAAACTGCAGCGTTCCTAGTCGCACTCGGTGACGAGGTGGCCCGCCTGTCAGAAAAACTTGCTGAAAGGAAGTGCTTGTTCTCCAATGATGGCGTGTCACCTCAATTTCAAGCAGTGGCCCCAAGACCCCAGGGCTGCGCAACGGTTAGTTAGTCATTTATGGTCAACTCATTTGGCTTAAAGTTTGCTGTGGCGAACCATCAGGGCCTACAAATCCCCCAGGCCGAACCACATTAACTTTCTTGAAGGACATGTCTTGAAGACGTTGGTTCAAACTGCGCCAGTGAACAGCACATTGGTTGTTTTTCAGGATTCGCTGGTAACCGTGGGGTCCCATGCAAAAGGGAGAAGCTCTAGTGAGGTTTTTAACCCAATGCTTCGCAAATCCATGGCTATCCAACTAGCTAAGAATGTCTACGCTAATGGTTTCTATAGCCCTACGTGGGCTCTCAGAGCAGATGATCCCTCCAGCCAAAAGCGGATGCGGCCACCGCGTGTGAGCTTACCAAAGTGGCTTCTGAGTATCAAAGCTGGCAAAGTAGCAGATGCACATGATATTATTGAAAGCTGTTCCGGAACCCCAAGATCTTGGGTCGTTGGCTTCTTTTTGGCCACGCAGCTGTTCGCTTGTTCTGGTGGTTTTGCTTCCGTTGGTTCGTAGTCTGTATAGCCCTCGAGCAAGGCAGGGTCACCAAGAGTGCAGCTGCGATTCGCGAAAAAGTGCGGGACCAGTTTCCCACAGTTTCCCAATAGACCAGATTAGACAAAATTTTGTCTAAGTAGACAAATTGACGCAATTTGTCTAAATAGACAAATTTGAAACCCAAAATTTCGACAGTTTCGGGTAAACTTCGGGTTTAGAACCTGCAGTCTGGCCGAAGTTTGATCGAAGTTTGGGTAGACTCGTAGACAAATCGAGGTCTTAATCCGAAGTTCCTGGAGAGCAAAAATGCACGAAACACGCACAGGGGTTGGCTTTCGCGCACTTTAGTGCAAAACATCAGCCCGAAGTTTGGTCGAAGTTTGACGGCGCGTAACCCGAAGTTTCCGAGTTTGGTCGAAGTTTGGGTAGACAAATCCGCCGATTTGTCGAAGTCTAAATAGACACAGACGAAAATTTGTCTAAATAGACAAAAAAAAGAAAACTTTATCTAATCTGGTCTATTGGGTTTGCGGCTTGGCTGGAGATGGAGGATGTGGATCTTCCAACGTTGGCTCAATTGGCACGGACCGACCCAATGGAGGTCGGCAAAGTTGTGTACGAACAGGGGGAGGCGCAGAGAAAGTATGCAGAAACGGTCGACGTTTGTGGCGGGCCCATGGCGACTTAACAACGTGGGAAATCCTGAATCCCGGAAAGGTCCACTCTCCTTTTCCGTTGCCTTTCCTTCAAGCTGCGGTGACAACAGTGCTGGATTGGGGATGGCGTCGCTTGGTGCTGTTGATGCTGATAGGCTTTTATGCCTTGTTACGTCCCTGCGAACTCACTGCGCTGCATGTCAGCGACTGCTTTTCAGCGTCGCAGACTGGTATTCTGAACGTTGTTTTTCTCAAGTTGCAGCAGGTCAAGGCAAGAACTCGCGGAGCACGCCAGCAAAGCGTCAAGTTGGATGTTCCATACGTCGTCAGCTTTATGAGGAGAAGCATCAAAGTTATGATGCCGCAAAAGAAGCTACGGCTGCAGTCTGCCATCCTGTTTTGTCGTCGCCTGCAACAGATCCTCAAAGCAACCTGTGATTCTCAAGACGTTTGTCTGCCAAGTTCAGGTGGAGCTACGTATTGGTTTCCTTTCTGGAATGAGGAGTTAATCAGACTGCAGTGGCGAGGCAGGTTTCTGCACCTCGCAACTTTGGTTCATAATTATATCCAGGAATTAGGCCCACTAGGCCGTGTCAATATTTTGGACTCTCCAACTTCAACAGTCAAAGTTCGTGCGCACTACCAAGTATCATTGTGTGAGTCGGCGTGCAATGAAGTGGAGTTGACGGCAGACTTGATTTCCCAAGTCGGGAGGTTGTGGCAAATGCTCCGTAATGCACAGCTTCGGTTACGGTGAGAATTCTTACCGCACTCTTCTTTCCCACCCACTCACCCAAGTTCAAGTTTTGGGACACGTGTGGGCATAAAAGCGTGCATAGCCGTGTGCAGATTGCGAATTCCCTTTGCGAAGGCAGCGGGCATCGGTTGAAGGCAGTGCAAGCATGTCAGTAGCCAGTGCAATTGTACTTTGGTAGAGCTAAACAGAACTGTGATTGAGCAGCTTTTCCGGGACATATCAGGCGGAACAAGCAGACAGTAACACGCAGCGCCGGTGCAGCTGCAGCAGCCGCTGCAGCACAAACAGCATCAGGGTGAAGGACACTTACATGTGACAATCGGGGCACCAGTGCTTTAGCAGCATCAGCCGCTGCAGCACAAGCAGCACAAGGGCAATCAATATTTGTGATTTGTCGCAGTTTTTCTTTCTCCGCTGCAGTACAGCAGGCATTTCCCAGAGGAAGCGCTTGACCGAACATTGAAACCCGAGACCCACCCAAAGAAAAATATTTTCAATATTTCGTTAAACGCATGTGGAAATGCGTAAATCCTGATCATGGCACTTTCAGCCGAAGATCCGTTGGCCTTTGCTCAATCAGCATTTTTGACTTGTTCAAGATGTTCAAGGCTCATTGGAACAGCAGGTTAAAGTTTTTGGATGACATGATGTGACGCAGACTGTCAGTTTTTTTGGCGTGCATGGCTCGGGCTGCGCATGAACGCTCGCAGTACTTCCATGTTGTATATTTGTTTCACGGATGCAGTTTCCAACTTTTTAGTGTTGTCCATTTTTTTGTGGTGAATGATAACAAGCTTAAAGTCTAACATGTGCATGTCGCAAGAATGGCGGGCAATGCGGACTGCTGGATAGCTGGTTTTTCGTACGACGTTTGCTGCAATGAAAAGTTTGGCGAAGGCGGACGTATTGCCGAGCGCAGTGCCCAAGAGTGTTGCGTGAATTGCAAGCTCGGTAAACATTCCTGCACATTGAGGTGGCAATGCCAATTGTTGGGATGGTTATTTCACCTTCGAATACTGCTGCCAACCCATTGATCTGAACGATCAGCTTGTCAAACTCATTGCCGTTGCCAACTCCGAAGATGTCTTCGGCGTTTTCGAAACGTACCATCCTGGCAAGGACTGGCTTGATCAGGTTTGCAAAGAAGGCTTATTTGACCCTGTTGACATCGCCTTGTGCTTAATTTCCGCACTTGCGTTGCATAGGCCTAAGCTTAGTTGGCAGTGTGTGCGCGTAGGACTGTTGGCAGCCGCCGTTGCTGACCTTGGAGAATTGTTGTGATCTATCCGAAGGAGAGGTGTGCCACACAGCATGCGGATTCTTCGTTGATTCTTGGCGCTGCGCGACCCTTAACCTTGCTTATGTACTGATGATTGCAGATGAGGATCCGTGTCTGGCGAGCTTGTCAGACCGTCCGCACTCAAGACAATGTTTGGTCCAGTCAAGTGCACGACCCGAGAGGAGTAAGTGGCCGAGCATCATGTTGGAGCACGAGGCGCCATTTCGACCGATGCTGCTTTCAAGGCCGGTTGTGGACATCAGCTATGTTGTTTTCATGTGTTTTCGTCAACGTGTTTAATTGTGCAAAATATTCTCACCATGAACGCTGTAATGTTACCCGGTTATTTTTTGTACAGCTGCCAGATTTGGACATGTTGTTTTCCAGATCATCGTTTGTTCGCTCATTAGGCGACGGGCTTCAAAGAAACATCATCAGCAGACTTCCAAAGAAACATCGCAAGAAAACCGAAATGGCTACGGGCAGGTGCGGAGGTTGAAGCAGCTCATGACCCAGTTGGCCCGAGAGAGGAAGAGCTTCTCGTGGCAACAGTTGGGTTCCCAAAGCAGGCAGCTGTGCAGCAAAGTAAGAAATAATCAGCTCTGGCCCGAAGTTTTGACAACCAGCATGAATTTAGAATAGCTACGTAGTCGGTACTTGCATCAACAATTTTCGGAAAGCATCCTTGCCAGCTTTATTTTGTAGCAGGTGGTGCGTGGCCACCTGTTGCACAAGTAGCGGTAGTGCAACCAAACGTGCAAGTTGTTGTTTAAATGCAGTCTCTGCCGCAATGTCTTGTTTTTTAGCTCCGACTCGTGCAACCACTGCTATCAGCGTGGGTATTATCACAACAACAATTTTACTTAATTTCTACCACAACCGGATCAACTTTTCTACCACGTTTACACGTTTGACTGCGCAGGTAGACAAGCCTCCAGCTGGCCGCCATTGCTGGACGGATGGGTACAGCTACATGGCTTGTTGCCGCAATCCCCACGTGCGCACAGAGGAGAAACAGGGCTTCAAAAACAAGGCGCAACTACATCTTGAAAAGCTGCCAGACCAGTTTCTCTTTGGAGTTATATGGAGATGTATATCTCACATACCAATGGTCGACTACAACTCCCAAGGTGTACGTTGGAACTACATAAAAAGGTTTCTGTCCTAAGCATTTAAACCAGGCCTTTGCATTCATTTTGGTGCCCAGGAGGCCGAAGAAAAAAAGAGACGGGCATCCTGCTGGGATGGTTACCACACTGAAGAACGATGCTGCTTTGGATTGGTTGCTTGGCATGGTTTTCTCATGTTGTTGGGGACCTATGGTAGTGGGTATAATATAGGGTTATGTTAGGGTCTTATTGGGATAATGGAAATTATTGGGAGAATGGAAATTTGCATGGAAACTACTATTTGGAGTTTGGGGGTTCATTTTGTTCAGGCGAAATGGAGGTCAGAACGCACAAGCTTGTTGTCCTTGCAGGTGGATCCCCCGAGGCAATGGGCGCCAGCAGTGCGCAATGCACCAGCCGTGCAGTGTTTGATGGCCACGGCAAGGAGGCAAAGGAGAATTGGATGCGGCAGTTGGTTGGTGAGTTGATTTGTTTGCACTTGCAGGTCGCTGAATCTTTCGGATACCCCCGCAACCTGCCGTGGTCGCTACTTTGCTGTGGCCACCCTGGGCCAACTTCGACTGCGGATTCTCGGCCAAACTATCAAATCTTTGCCAGGCAGAAATGCCGAAACCCTAACCCTACCCCACACTTGCAGGATGGACTTTGTCGCATCTGGCATGGCTTGGTTTCTTGTGCCAAGTATGTCTGGCCGGGGCTGGGGGGATTATGTGGCGAGGTGGGAGCTTTGGCAAACGAGTCCATCGTGGCTATTTCTGGAAATAAGCGCTAAATACTATAGACCATAATACCTACCTATGTCTTTCCTGCCACTAAGTATATCCCATTCCCATGAAAGCTATATGAGTGACCCCTAAAGTGAGAACCCCCACATATCCCTAGGAACCACCCATTTGCAAAGCTCCCAGGTATGGGCCCACGGGTGTGCATGACCACAGAGTTGCCCGGACATTCCACAACAAGTTTTTTTGGGTGATTTTACGATTCAGGTGGTGTCGCTCTGTGTTAAGGTTCAGGGCTTTGGGTTGGCGAGAACCTCCGGTCACTGTATTTGGTGAATCTTTTGCCAGAATTGGTCGTTCAGGATTTACTGCTAGTACTCCTGTGAGCACATCTTGGGCAAGCGCTCTTAGTGGGCTAGGTAGGTTTGGGTGGTGAAAAACCGGTTGGCTCTTCATGGTCATGGAGATTGTCGAATTTGGGATTATTTTGGGGTTTTATTGGGATAATGGAAAAGAAAATGGAAACTAGTATAATACTGGGTTTCGTGGCACGTTGCCAGCAATCCCGGGGATCGACTATGCTCAAAGGTGCGTGCCTCAAAATACTCAGCACGCAAATCTTGAGGGGACCCCTAAGCCTAAAACTGCCTTCTAAGGAACTGCAAGATCTCAGATCTTTTTGCCCACTTGTGGCTAGCGGCTAGTTGGGAATGAACGAATGGATGCACGTAGCAGCCCTGAAAGAATCCCATGGTAGCTTCCATTTTCTTCTATGCTATAGTCCAAACTCCTTGAGGGGGTTATATAGGGGATTATATAGGGGACCACTATTATAGGGGGTACTAAGGGGGATACTAGGAGTGAAGACTGCAGCTCAAACGTTTCTTCATTCCGTAGTAGTGACCAACAAGTTTATGCCCAACTGAGGTTGTCGGTGGGCTGTGCCTGCCAGAGGCTTGTGACCTGGGCCCTGCAGCCATGTATCTGGATCGTCCATTTGTTGCAGATTTTGGCGTTGGTGGGAGTGCAACGCCTCATAGTTGAATACTATACCTTGAAGGACCACTTGTATGATTTAGGGCAAACTTGAAGATCAAGGGGTGTTGGGCTCTCTAGGTTGTTGTTGAGTAACAGATAGGTGCCTCGAGCCTTGAGTCTTCAGGGTTTGTGATGTAGAGTTGTTGTTGGGGGTACATACTTTTTACTTGATTCCCAGCGGAACATGGAGATGGCTGTTCGACATAGTATCTGAATCTAGGACACTATCTCAGGTATGTGGTGCCTCGAGTAGCACCCTGGTGGCCTCAGCCGACTCGGGAGCCTGCACCCTTAAACGACACGCATGTCTGGCTTCCGCCCCCCTTGGCTGTGAGCCACGATCTCTTTGCAAGCCACGGGTTTATGCCGAGCCTTGACAGACAGTCATCTCACGTGAGCTATAGTCTAAACTTCAAGTATCCCCTATGATACTCCCCTATAATAGTCCCTAGAATACTCCTCTATATAGCTCCCTTTAAGGAGTTTAGACTATAGCTCATGTGGAGTACTAGGCTTGGAGATGCTTTTTTGTGATTGTGATGCATCTGAGGATGTGGGTGTCGAAGCCCGCATGCCCGGGAACGCAAGATAGCGCATTCTGCAGCCATTATTGGGAGTTTGCTGTGCAGGAGTATCATCACCACATTGGCGATTGTTCGGAGGCTGCCGTGGCCGCAGCAGTGGCAATTGTTCTTGTTTCAGTGCTCTGGCTTTCCGTGGAGAGCAAGCCCCTTGCACATTGGGTAGCTACACTGGGCGAACCCAGGCCTGTTGGCGGTCTGCATATGGGCAGCGTGCATATGAAGCTGGTGACACACTTGACTTGTCTCAATGTGATGTCTTCTGGAAAATAGCTCGGCCTTAATCCTGCGTCATCTCACCAGAAGAAAATTTGAAAGAGAACACGCGGAGCCATGTTAGGTCGCAGCGTCAGAAGTTGTCAGCAGCATGGTTGCCAATCTTTTAAGCCACATTCCGTCAAAACAGTCCATAGCATTCCACGTCATGTAGCTGCCAAACGGAACATGGACAAACACAACCTCAGTTTGGAGTCCTTCTGAAACTCGAGAATAAGAGGGTGGAGTGTTTCAAAATGGAGGGCGCCTTAAACAAAAGCCCAGGGACATGTTGGGAGAATGAGGAGATCATGGGGCCCCTTAGATATAAGATAGAGAAGCTCCCGGACGGTTGTGCGCATTACCACCACTTAAAATTTGAACAATAGTAATAATAGTAAGATTAGATAATGCCAGTAACAATGGTCATCATACGAATAGTTGTAACGGTAGTAGTAGTAGTAGTAGCAGCAGTAGTAGTAGTAGTAGTAAGTAGTAATAGTGGTACTAGTAAACAATTAATAAAGTAAGCAACAAGGATATTAGTAATGATTCTAATAACTACAGAGTAATAGTGATATTTTTAGTAAGAGTAGTAACATTAGAAAGAATAGTAAGAATAGTCATCAATAGTAAACTATAACTGAGGATCTCTTAGGCCCTAGGCTCTTGATTCTTGTTATATAAACACTTACTAGATAAGCTTTTCTTTTCATAAATCCCTTATTCAATTAGCCATCGATTTAGTTTAGAGTTTTCAGATTTTGGGCTGCTGATTTTGCCCGTACAGGTCCGTTATCAAATAGGCTTCTAATAGTTGTAAGATTTGTCAGATCCTGGGCTCCTGTGTTCCTCCATATAAACCCCTTCTTCAATAAGTTTCGAACTATTAGAAAGACTCTGAAATGCTGGGCTCTTCGTTTTAAACTTCCTGTCCCCCCATTAACCAACCTTTTCGTGAGTTTTAAGTGTTATGCCAAGGAACACCAGGACCATGGAAGGTCTATTGTGTCAGGATGACAGAAGTACTGAGATTTGTGTGAAGATACCCCTAAGAAATCGAGGCTTGTTTGATAAGGGATTTAAATGCAGAAATTCCTGGCCCAGGATCTGAGAATTCCCTACAAAATTCAAAGCCTATTAAAGGCAAGCTATATGATACGAAAAGAACAAGTTACCCCCAGAGCCAGGGTTTCCCCCGAATCGGGTTACTCTAAGTACTTTTCGCAAGTAGTCCAAGTAATTTTGCGCCAGCTCACTTGCGTTATTCCACGAAATTTCATTTCCACATTTTTAATCATAGAGTTGACGCCAAAGAGTTGGAACACTGTACTTGTCGGAGTTCATGACTAGTCTTATTATCCAAATTACCTGCAAAGGTGCGTTTATTATTGTTGTGATTGGTCTTGTGGTCCCATGGAAATGATAGCCTGACAAGGTCCAAAGTCCGTAAAGTGCCCACTGCCTCCAACATTTGGACACTGCTAAAGCATGAGCGAGACAGCATACCCAAAATACCCGAAAACGCAGCGGTAGACTTCTACCCCTGAATTTAAACCACACAAATGATAACAGAAAATTAGTAATGCTTGTTTCAGGGGGTCACTTCGAGTGGATTTGCTGCGGATTTGGCTTACTGCAATTGAGACTGGCCTGCAGCTTTCAAGTCACCAGTTTCCCTGAGGGTTTAGGAGTTTGGCGGTTTCGGGTTTAGGGTGCAGCAGGAGCCGTAGTTTGGGACACAGGGATATCTGGTGAGTGTCCCATACTTGGACACCTGAACTCTTAGTGCTGTATTCTTGGTACCTCCACGGGGCGCCATCTTCCTTTGAAAATACAACAATAGTACCCTAATATTACCCTAATATTACCCTAATATTACCCCAATATTACCCCAATAAAGACATGTCTGTTGAAGCAAGGTCTCATAGGCTTCCTTTTCCCCAGCGTGATTCCGCAAGCCTTGCTCCAGGTGATTTGGACTCACACTTTCTCACATGGAGGTTGGGCCATCGTCTAAACTCCTAGTATCCCCCTTTATAATGGAGAATCAAATTGAAAAGAAGATGGAAAATGAAATGGAAACAGCTATATATTTAGGGTTATGTAAGGGAATTATAGGGGTTATAGTTATCCCCTACATAATCCCTTTTATAAGCCCGCTTGAAGAGGTTTAGATTATAGCTCACGTGGAGGCTGGCTTCCTGTGCAGAAGCAGACCATGGCTTACTGGCTCGGGCACTCCGTGGATGCACTTGTCAAGGTGGGGGTAGGGTTTAGGGTTAGGGTTTAGGGTTTAGGGTTTAGGGTTTAGGGTTCAGGCTCAACAAAATGGGCCCTCACTAGTGGGGACCCTAGAGATGTAATATTAGGATTATAAGGGGGCCGTTGGGTCAGGATTCTGGAGGGGCACATTTGAGGAATTCCCAGGTGTCAGGCAAGTATTCCACACCACCCGACCACCTGGACGAATGAGTTTCTGTTTTTTTTTTTTTTTTTTTCTGCTCTCGCTGTTTGTATGCGTGGCTATGTTGCGCTTGCCAGCTTCTTAGATGCTCTTCGCAGTTGGAGGTAAACGCAGCCTTTGTCATGCTTTCCATTCACCTGAGACGGCCAACCCCGAGCAGAGAAAAGAACATCAAGGTCCGCTGCATGCTGAAAGTGCTTCGCCATGCAGGGCATCGGTGGCTGCGGATGTGTCCATGGATTAGATGGCCTAGGATCCTTTTGGTTTTGGCTGCTTATGCTAGAGTTTAGCAAACTACTATCCCACCACTCTTCGTCAAGAGTTGTATGTGTTGGGAAGAGAGGGCTACAGGGCATGAAGCTTGAAACTTCTCCCTCTCCAAAGTCAACAGGAACTGGGAGCCAAGGTCCGCTGCTTGTGACCTCGACTCTGGTGTATCTCTGTGGCTTCGTCACATGCATTCCGATGAATAATGCCATGAAGAGCAGTGCTTTGCACACATGGTTTTCTGAGAGGCGTCTTTCGGCATTTGCAAGTACCTTTTTGCTGGAGTCCTTTTTTTGACCTTCTGCCTCAGATTGCGCAAGCCGTACGATTGTCTTGTAGCCTTCCAGGCGCAGAGTGTCTGGTGCCACGCCACCTTGTCCTGACAATCCTTATGCTACACGAACCTGAGGCATCGTTGCAGAAAATTTTCATTTGCCAGAATGCTTGAGCCCTAAATGAAAAAATGATCATTTGAAGTAAGAGCATCTCAGCAATTGCCTAGGAACCAGTCACAGGGCGTGCCTCGCCGTGCCACAACGCAGACACGCCCTGAGTGCCAGAAATGTAGGGTAGTCTGTGACAGAATATTGAATTTACCAAAATTCGGGCTCCATCTCGCGGACATCAAGATTATGAAGGAGCAACTGTGTCGAGGACGTTTTCTGAAGACGCCTAGCGCATGGTGTAGACCCAGTTGTGCAGAGCTGACCAAATGAGGGGGCTTGGAGATCCAGGCTGCTGCGGGATTGTTGCAGAAATTTGTGGGGGCAATATTGGGATAATGGAAAAGAAAATGGAAACTATAGGAGTTATAGGTGTTATATTGGGGTTATATAGGGGATATATTGGGATAATGGAAAAGAAAATGGAAACTACTATAGTATATTGGGGTTACATTAAGGAATTTGTGGGAGTATGGGGTGGTCACCACCAAGGACATCTTCGAGACTCTGTTTTTGTTGGATGTGCTGACCTTTGCGCTGATGCAGGCGCGTGTTCACGTCCTGAACTAAATTGAGTGAGAGGGACGGTTGTTTGGGGATGCCTTCCTGATCCATGGTTCTATTCCTGCCCCGTGACCTCGAGCACTGCCGACCAACAATGAAATTCTTGCTACATCTCCTACGACGGTGTCATTGTTTGATCATTTGTAGTATCACAACGTTCGCATGACTGACTATTTACGGGTTTTTCATTAATTGGGGAGGCTAGGCCGTCACATCGCTGACTAAACTCTAAACCCTGAACCCCTAAGCCCAGCCGCGCCTACATTCGCCCCACATTCATTTCGCATTTTCCAGAGCAGTGTCTTGAAGTGCATAGTTGCCATGATTCTCCTCTGCTGAAGCCAAGCCGAGCCAGCCAAGCCCAGCGTTGGCAGCATCGTCGATCTCACCATGACTCTCGCGCTGCCCCCAACAAAAATGCTTGGATTGAGAGCACTGGTATCACATATAACCCAACTAGGGTCGCAAGTTTGTGACACTCACAAGTACACTCCGGGAGGTAAACGATGGCGCTTCATGGTTGCTGTTGCCACCAGCTCTGCTCTGGCGCTGTTGCTGGGTGCTGGGCGAGGGAGAGGGACGCTGGGCCAGAGGCTCAGAAAAAATGATGCCCTTATGGGGTACCTGAAATTTTGGCCCGCAAGAGCCCACAAGCTGCCAATCTCCAAATCCTCAGTTACTCCAGTTTTCGCAGAGGAATCGTAGCTTTGCATATCAATCGGCAGCAAGAGAGGCATGAAGTATAAGCAATCGATGCCATCGACAAAGGTGGCTCCGTTGCTTCTTCTCCAGTTGTTGTTCGTAGTCTTGCTAGTGTGGTCAGAAACAATCTATGTGGTTTGCATGGGGCGGTTTGCATGAGGCGAGCATTAGAATTTCAATCCCGAATGACACTACTTGCTCTCATTCTCACTCTCTCTCTCTCTCTCTCCCTTGATGTTGGCGGTTTCGGGCTACTTGGCTTTACCTGCACTCTGTGTTGCGGCTCTTATTCGCAATGTTGGTATCTTTCTGGTGCATTTCCAAAGTCTGGAGCCCTCAGACCCAAAGCTTCTCAAGGCCCTGGCATACCGCCATCGATTTACCATGCTGCTTCCAGTGGCTCTGCTGGCGGTTGGAGTTGGCTCGCTGGAGCGAAATGTGAGAAGTGCCCAGTCGGCATAGCCCCTGCTTTGACAAACGAGTGCCCCAATGGAGTACGATAATATAATGGGGGGAAATATTTGTTCTGGGGTTGGGGTTGAGCGGTTTCATGAGCAGGGCAAGTCGACGAAATACATCGTCAGCAAACATCTTTGTGGTATTGAGGGATGCAGGAAGGCTTTCTTTTCTAGTACTGTACAAGACAGCAGAGGCTTGTGGGGACAGGGGCTTGACAGGGCTGCCACATTTGCAGCGACCCCAGCTGTATTCGCTAGCTCAGGTGGTGATTCCCATCCACTGATGGTGGTACAATCAGAAGAAATGGAGACCCCAGTAGGTGAAATTAGTGACTGAGTAGGTGGGCAGATCACTAAAATGCTGACGCATGTCCGCCTGGGCTGCAGGACTCGTAAATTCGTAGGACACTGCCCGGGAACTGGAAGGAAGCCGTTAGTAAAAGGCATGTTTGTGCGAAGGAACTGCAGGAGCCTAGAAATGCTGTTTGCTATGGCTTAAAGGTAAAACTCTTCTTCACGTCACTGGGCTGCTTCGCCTGCCAGCAGAGAACCTCGAATGCTTCATCCAACAAATTTTAAATCAATGTCACCGTCATTATCAGAAGGGTGGAGGGCTTCAGAATTGCTTATAGGGTGTGCTGGCGAAGGCTGGATGGCTAGAACTAGGGCCGGCCAGGCATTGCAACAGGAAAGCAGGAGCCAAAGGGTTTGCTACTTGATGTCCGCCCTGGAGCGAGGTCGATTTGCAGCAAGATCTCTCAACTTTGTGGGCACCTTGCTCATATCGACCTCCTGTTTGCAGGAGCGGTCCCAGATAGTTGTGGGGTTCCCAAGATTCGGTTCTTGTTTTCGGGTGACAACAAAGGATGACCCGCTGTTCGCTTTACAAGGAATTTGTGCTTTCTGACCTTATCTGAAGGAGCCACAAGCCATTGTCTGAAGGTGGTGCATGGAATCTTCCATGCGCATTTTGCCACGCGTTGCATGCTGCTGTTGCTGCTGCTCTGGTTGCGCGAGTCCAATTCAATGAAGTCGTGATAGAGTAGGCGCACTGGCGAACGCGGCGTTGCTTCGTTAGGGCTTTCAGACAAACATGTACGTGGCTTTTCGAGGGCGTAGGGCGTCCGCTGCCGCCACCACGGGATAGCACACGTGTCTGCAAGCCTGCACCACAGAAATCCCGTGCCTTTCTTAGTTGTGGTAGTCCAGACCAGGAGGGGTCAGCAAACCGCGTTGCATTCGTCATGCATGTTACTGCGAGGAGCCCGTGTCATCGGACATGACTTAGCCTCCTGCAGCTGGCATAGCACCCTGAGGGTTGATATCCTCAACTGTAACTGTTCCGGACACTTGAAACCCTGCAGTGGTTGATACTTTAAACCAGGTCTGAAATCATTACCTGTCTAGCACTTCGGGCACCATGTTTCGAGGATGCTCTGAACTTCGGGACGGCGGAGTGGACCTATCCTCTGGGTGAACTTGCAGAGGGCTTGCGCCAGCTGAAGCCTCTGCAGCAAGCTGCCGCGTTTCACGTTGCCCGACTGAGGGTTGGAGAGGTTGGCAAGGGGAAGATGTTCACTTGAAGTCTGTTGAGGTGTCGTAGTGTTGCTGCAGGGTTCCTACCAGTACCAAGGCTCTGGACATGGGTTATTGAACCTGACTTTTTGTAGCAAGCGCTAAACGTTTTGATTGGTTCAGCGGCTTCAAGGGCAATTGCACATCCTTATCATTAATTAACAGTTTTATCTCTGACAGGCCGTAAGAATTTCATGTTGAAGCATGAGGCAGAGGATTCACCAAACAATCATGACCGCGACCTCTTGACACGACAGCTAGCAATTCTGACAGCTTGTACCGTCCACCTTTGTACTGAACAGTGATGCAAATCCGGGACAAGGTTAAGGACAAGAAGGCTTCGCTTCCAACAGCTATGCTCTTCATGAGACGAGAGATTTATAATCAGATAGGAAGCCTCCAAATCCGATCCATCTGTTTGAGCAAGTCAACTACAGATCACTTGAATGCGAAATTGTCGGTATTGACTGGACTTGTGCCCCAAACTCCTAAAGGTTAGTACATCATGAAAAAGACATGGCACCTCACAAGATCATGTTCACTGATTAGGATGCTTACAACGAAAGCTTTTCTAGCCATACAATGCGGTATCCGAGAACAGCTGGAAGCCTGGCGGCCGAAGCAAGGTTTCGGAGCTGCTTTTCGTGCGAGCCTCAGCTTATGCAGCAAAGCTGGAGGTTCAAGCTAGACGATAGCAACAATAGAAATAGTAACAATAGTAATAGTAGTAATCATAGTAATCATAGTAATAGTAAGAATACTATTGATAATCGGAATAACAGCAATAATGGTAATACTAATAATAGTAATAATAGAAATGGTAGTAATAATAGTAATAATAGTAAAAATAGTAATAATAGTAAAAGTAGTACTAATAGGAAAAATAGGAATAATGGTAATAATGCTAATAATGGTAATAATGGTAATAATAAAAAGCAATAATAGCAATGATCGTAATAGTAGTAAAGAATATTCAAGTTGCCCACTGTCAAGTCTGAATCTCTTGGCTGCGGGGCTGAAGAAGGGGCCTGCTCTTGTCAAACGCCCAGTCAGCTTGTTGCCGGAAGACTGGTTTGCCCTATCAAGCGCTTCATGGTAATCTGCAATGTT
Organism: Symbiodinium pilosum; assembly: GCA_905231905.1. Taxonomy (NCBI): domain Eukaryota; class Dinophyceae; order Suessiales; family Symbiodiniaceae; genus Symbiodinium; species Symbiodinium pilosum. Next base: position 4,111 of record CAJNIZ010002922.1, on the reverse strand, counting down.
CGCTGCCCAAATCCATTGGATAAGATGGGGGGGAACCCGTATTGAGTTCCATTCTAGATTCTAGACTGCGAGTTGGCCCTAGGGTGCTAAATGCCTCCGCAAAGGTTCTCGGATTTCGGCTGCTTTTGGCCGACAGTTCCAGCCAGCAGCAGGTCAAGAAGCGTCCATGGTCATGGGTGTCTTTCCTGTCCGACCCCGAGCGTACCCGGTGGCGGGTTAGTCAAATCAAGTACATGTGAGTGAGTGATGAACAGTAGTGGTTGTTGGCAAGTCCTGTCCTGTGTGTACAGTTTCGATTTTTGGGTCTCTTCTTTCGTTTCCTCAGATATGACAAAGCTCGAGCAGCAGCATCGCAGAGCCCTCAAGACTTTGGGGCTTGAGGCCTTGGACTTCGAGGCACAGAAAAACACGCGTCCCCCAGAATGTATTCAATTTACCAACCCTAAACCCTCAATCTGAAGCCCCAGACCCCAAACCTTCAGTCCATCTCAATCCTGTGCCTTGAATCCAAGGGCCAGTCTTTGCCCGGGGATGAACCTCTCCAATCTGTTCATCTTCCACTTCCTGGCCGGCTTCTACTTGGATGAGCCGTTCCATGGCCTATCGCAGTTGGGTTTAGGATCTAAAGCCTAGAGCACTTCTGAACGCGTCGGGAGGGCGAGCTTCACACGAACATCGAGGAGCCAGCTTGTAACGGTTTTGGGCTCGAGCGGGTTGAGTTCCATTTCAGCCAGGTTTACCGTTTCCTGTTTTGCATCAAGGCTCGAAATGGTGTTCCAACACAAGTTTTGTTTTACAGTTGCCCTGATGCCATGTGCAGATCTACATCAATAAGCTTGCATCGCGATCATGTTGACTCCAATCTCAACACCATCTGATATGTATTTTCGGCAAACACGGTTCTTCCTGGCACATACGCATCCTCGAAGTATTCTGGTGTTTCAGTCACACTGAGAATTTACTAAGAGGTGTACCTTATGGCCACTCAACCTTTTTGGTATCGGTGAGGGTGTAAGGGTTGCTGAAGTATTCCTTTCCTGGCAATGGCCAAGAGACCCAGACCCCTTCGCGTTGAAGATAAGTCCTGCTTCCTCACGACTGAACATTACAATCAGTATTACGATCCACGCCAAACCCTAAACCCTAAATAGTAGCTTCCATTTTCTTTTCCAGTATCCCAATATATCCCCTACATGCACGAAGGCAGCCACTGTCTGGCCAAACGGCCATGCGGAACTTCATGAACGTGTCGGTGCTGTCTGCGATGTCAGGATCTCGGTTTGGTGTGTACTCTTAGTTTCCCAGGAGATAGGATTGAAGATGATGCAGGGGTCCCTCGCTCAAAGTACTACCCCAACAAATTATGGAAATTTTTGAGGCATTTTCTTCTAGGATTGCGGCTGTTGCAGGTGGGGAGTTTCATGCCAACGGAATCGTTCTGTGCACCCTTTGATACCTCTATACCCCTTGCCATACCGGTATCCCTCGCTCCCCTAGGGTACCAAAAGTTTGTGACACCCCAATGCTAGGGGACGGAGATGACTGGAGTTGAGGTTGTTTCTTTTCTTTTCTGAATCTGGGGTACAGGGATTCGAAAGTCCTGCAGCTTCCTAGTCAAACACTGAAATGGGAGTGTATTTTTGATGGGGCCTTTCCCGGTTTGGGTTTCCCGGGTCGTTTTGCGGAACACTGTACTTGCGCAGAAGCTTCTTACCTATTCAGATGAACTGGATGTTCAAATATTCTCTTAGATACGCAGATTCGGCAGGGCTTTGATGGGAGTTGTTTCTTCAATTGCGGGCTTCTGGTGCTTTGCAACATTAAGCCCCAAGATCTCATGTAGTTCCCACGGCATGTCACGGCCCTACAGTAGCTCACCAGAACTCGATTTACTTCTTGGGGGGCTCCTTTTCGGGATGAACTTGCGCGGTGTGTTTCAGAGAGCGGCCTGTGTTGAATGCTAGTAGCTATTCAGAGAGCTGGACAGAGTGGTTGCACACAACGTGACAATTACGCAGTGTGATCATGCTTGATCATGTTCGGACGTTGTTTATCCTCAGCATCGTTGGATCATATCGCGGGCTTCTCAGCGTACAGAAGGCTAAGGGACGATGGGGACACCTGTAGATTTCTCTCACTCGTCCTTTGGGTCCTTACTTTGGATTCCGACGGGGTACAATTGATTCAGTCTGTAAATCTCCGTTTTGAGAATCCTTTCCTGAAGGCTCTCGCTGCTTGTCGCGCTTTTTGTGGACATCCCCGTGCGGATGGCAGTTGCAACAATCTGGCCTGCCAGCCAAAGCAAGGAAAAGTTGCAGCTGCCGCCTGGTTCCCTATCAGCCCGGGTGCAGTGTGACTTGGTACTGGTTTTCAGCTAGATGTGTGGCAGCCCTTCACTACCGGTTCCTATTGTTGCCTGGAGACCTCAACTGGATACCCATGTACATGAGGTAAAGGTAAGATGCCGAGGAATTGTGCAAAACAACAGATAGCCTTTCGCCTATAAGGTATCCACCCCGAGCGTGCCTAGAAAAGGATGGTGACATTTGAGGCAGATTCCAACATGCTCTCTGCGCACAACACACGCTGCAGGAAAGGAGGTGTGATACATCCTGATTTTAAACATTCATTTGCTCTAGCGTTGTGCTGAAACCTCTTACGCGTGGAGCTGGTTTTGCAGGCTGGACTCCCATTCCGTGCTGCAAGTGTCCTGTATTCGGTGCCCTGCTAAAGGGTGCCTGTGGTTGAATGTCGACATCCTGCATAGCCCTCCATAATATATTACAGTTACCATAATGCCTAGGCTGTAGGTAAATCGTGCCATGCAGGATTTTGTTCATCTACCGTAGCTTTTGAGGGGGAGAGGCAGATGCCATTGGTCACCGCAGCTCATCTCTCAGCCACGTGTGAGTGTGCGAGTGCCTTCTTTGGCACAACTACCTCCTATACCTTGTGACTTGGCCGAAGTATGCTGAAGAGATGTCAGATAGTTTCCTTGGGGGCTCCACCCTGCACGAATTTCTGGGTTTCTATATGTTCATATTTGAAGGAGATTTCCTTATCGGGGTCTGGGGCCTTTGAATTCTATCCTGAGATGCTTTAGCAGTCCTGGCACCATCCCATCTTTGAACCCCCTAAACCCCATTAGGCTGTGGAATGGATTAGTAGCTTCATGGCCTAGCCGCTGATTCTGCACGCATGGATCCGCAGACGAGCGTCTGCAGGATGTATCAGTAGGAAAAAGCCATGCTTGTGGCCCTAAACCCTAACCCGCGTGGCACAGGTCAAGGAACATCGTCATCATGGCTTCCAGCATGCTTTCGACTTCTTCCCAGGCGGGCTTTTAGCCTGATGCTGCTGCCAAGTACAGGGCCTCCCTCTGAGGTTTTGTTCTTGGAGCCATTGTTCTTTGTTTCGCTATGCAGCCTTTGTTCCAAGGTATACCGATGGATATAATTGTCCTTTGGCTGTGATGTGGAGTTTCTCGGAACGGGTCTTGTCTAATCCTGGGGATCGACGGCTTCTCATTTTGAGCCACCCCACAGAAGAGCAACAACAGCAAAATCTGCATTAAGCCTGTTTTGTCCGTGAGTTTACACCATTTAGGCTCCTGCTCTTCACGCGGTTAGTGTACTTGTATTGACTCGTTCATAAACCAAGTACCCATTTCATGTTCCATTGTCTCTTCCATTTGCTTCTGCATTGTTGACACCGTATTCCTAAGCCCTAATCCCTTAACCCTAAATAGTAGTTTCCATTTTATTTTCCATTATCCCAATATAACCCCAATAAACCCCTAATTTTGGGATAACTTAGGTGGACCCCCCAGACCTAGCATGGCTCGTAGGTGACACTCATGACCTCCAAGTGCTTCTACGTCATCGCCGACTCCCTCTTCGACCGCAACAATCGAAATAACATCAACAATAATAATAATAATGGCACCTTGAATGCATTTCGCAAGGTTTCCATTTTCTTTTCCATAATCCTTATATAAACCCCAATATACTATGGTAGTTTCCATTTTCTTTTCCATTATCCCTAAACCCATCATGCTACCAAAGCCGGAGTGCAGAAGACAGCGCAGGTGAAGACGGAGATGCGGTGGCTC
>CAJNIZ010002921.1:0-24857 GCA_905231905.1 Symbiodinium pilosum | reverse complement strand
CTATTCTAAAACCTTACGAATCTAAGCCAAAATCATTTCAGCAAAGGGGATAGTCCAGCAGGCCTCTGGGTCCTTTTTAATTCCCCATGTTTTGTGGGCCGGCATGTCAGGAAACGCTGGCCAGCGTGGCATATCCATCAGGACCATGTCTGAGAATGTTTTTTTTCTGGAACATACCTTGCTCAGGACAGTGACTACATACGAGAAACTAAAGCCCACGAACGTGGTTGTCCCCCCTTACCTCCTTCCAAGGATTACACAATGAACGCTAGAAGTAAGAAAAATTAACACCTTTTGGTCCGGGGTCGGCGAACGATACGGACAGGCCAAAAAGACCGGTTTCGCAACACGAGAAAAAGATGCGCAGGCACCACTGCTTGCAAGAACGGAATGGTGAGAATGTGCCACGCTGGCTAGCCCTTCGCCGCGCAGAGCAAAACATGCAGTTCGCGAAGAGCTAACACGTGCGACGAAACGGTGATGCATCGTTTCGTCAAAACCACGAAGCGAGTGCTAGCACAATTGTGTGTTGACAAAGGCGTTGTCCGAAGTGTAGTACAGCGGAGACCTGTGTTGCATGCCCATTGGAGATTCCTGCACCCCAAAATTTGTCCCTGGAAGCGAACGCGACGCGGCACGCCCTGAATCAAAACGGGCTGTGATCGATATCCCCCACAAGCAAATCGTAACCTCAATATGGCATTTTTTTAAGGCTTTTGCCAAGCCAGAGGGCGCGAGTACTCAGTCACCACACCGCCCTCAACTGGATTGGCGTGGATTTTGAGTTTTCATGGTGGCAAGGAATGCAGTTCTGCAGTACGTGGCCCCGCGCACGAGAGCAACTTTTTTCTCAGACTTTTACGTCTGCACAACCTGTCCTTCTGTCTCTTTACGGGTGTGCGCTACCAGAGCTACACGCGCGGTCCTGTGTCAGGGCCGCAGGGGCGGCGGCTGGGCCCGTAATCGGCTGCGAGGTCCAGCGTGCGGTCGAGCGGTCGCCTCCTCCGACTTGCCCATGACAACCCCCATTTAGCGCGCAGAACATTCCTCAACTGATGGGGGGTGTGGGGGCGTACGATGCCTCCTGCCATGCCTTCATGAAACACCTGTCGGGGTGGGCTTGTCGAGGGCCCAGCTTGCCTTCACGCGTAGTGTGCGCATTTTGTGACGTGCCACTGACGCCCGGCTGCTGCATCGGTCCAGAATCGCGGAATTCCATGCGCGCTTCCCATGGCAGTTTTGACCTTCCCCTTTCTGAAAATGAGCCGTTGCAAAATCTGAAGGAGCTACCGTGCGACCGTTCGCCCAGTCCAGATGATTTTTGATGATGCGCTCCGCTATTGTCGCCTGAATTATGGGCCTATCAGGTTATTCTGCAGTTGCCAAAAGGTGTTCGAGCGATTTGTTTTGAAGCACTTGCTGCCGCATGTTGACCCACAGTTCTGATGAGAACCAAGCGGGGGGCATGGAACAGCAAGTTTACACAGTTGGCAGAAACTCAGCGCTTTCGGGCCGTCGCGTGACCACGCGGCGACAGTCGGGACCGGTCTCCCGGGGACGAGGCCCAGGCGCTGCGGCTCCCACACAAGGGGGTGACACGACCCCTGGCCACACACCCCCGCCCTCGCCCCACGCCATCCCGCCCGACCCATTGCCGTGGCAGGACGCGCGCCCGCCGCATGCGGATCCAGGCGAGCTTTGCTCTTGGCTGTACTTGCCTCTGTTGCATGCGGCTGCCGGCTTCCTGCCCCCACACGTTCTAGCGCACGCCATGCGAACTATTGCCAAGCTAGACGCCCGGCATGGTGTAGATCCCATGGTCTATGCCGCCCCACGTGCTTCCCTTGCCCACAGCAATCGCGCCGTGCCAATCCCCAGACGTCTACCTAGCGGCCCGCACAAGCTGCTTTGCTCGAGCACTATGGCGGACCAGCAGCAGCAGCAGCAGCAGCAGCGTGCACGCTGCCCCCGGTTGGCCAAAAGGGCCTGTTGAAATCTGTTGGGCGACATCTTGGCGGGCGGGGGGGCGCCGATTGACAGCGGGCCGGCGCCTCCACCTCCAGCTGCCGTTGGGCCGTGCTGCCTGCCGTGACCACTTCGATTTCAACGCTGTCAGGTTTTCTCGTGTGTCTTTGTTTCCATGCTTTTCCGTTTGCTCAGCGCGCATCAATCGGTGGGAGCGCTGGTGGCTCAGCTCGGCAGGCCGGCTAGCAGCGCGCACCAAGCGGGCGCCTGCAGGCGGTTTTTTGTTTGGTCACGCCTTTTCTCCGGCTGCTGGGGTATGCTGGGGTCTCCCCCCTTTGTGCCCACGGCCTAACCCCGCCACTGTGGTCAGCCAGCTCAGCACCGCAAAGCAAAAACAGGCAGAAGGCAACAGACTCACAGATCACCTGATCGCGACTTAAGAGCGCAACCGCCGCTGCTGGTCGGTGTTCCATAGATCCCCCTCCCCATTACCTCTGTGAAATGGGGTACCCCGGGGTCCTGGTAAACCGGTTTAGTTTACCAGAAAAATGCCCCTGGGGTTCGGAGGGGTCGGGCACCTCATTTTACAAGCCTTCTGGGGGTCGACCCCCCATTTTACAGTGGCCTCTGTGGGGTCGGGGCCCCCCATTTTGCAGACCTTCCAGGGTTGGGTACCCCCATTTTACAGTAGCCTATGGGGCGGTCGGGGTCCCCCACTTTACAAGCCTTTTAGGGGCGGGTACGCCCATTTTACAGTGGCCATGTTCTTGCATTGTTCTCAATCTCATTGTTTATAGTTTTCGTAAGTAGTTCAAGTCTTTTGGTATTTGGTTCGCAAGTCCTCTGAGCTCTAAGCCTTTTTGCATCGCAGCATTTGGACACAAGTGATGGATCTGGTGCCAGTTGAGCCATAGTCTAAACTCCTTAAAGGTTATATGTGGGCTTCTATAAGGAAGTAATTAGTAGGTTATATATGGTTATATGGGGGATTCTACAATAGTAGAGGGCTGATTAAGTGGGACACTCGGAGATTAGAGTATAGCTCACATAGGGATTACATAGGAATATAATGGAATATATAGGAAGCTTTCACACAGCCCGTTACAATGTCCAAGCCGCCACCGGGATGGCCGCACCAATGCGCTTCTTGTTGGCAACTGTTGCAGATGTGTGCTTATGAGTTTCCCCAAGGTGTGTTCAACTTTATTCTGTGCCCCCTTAAACCCCATTCTGTGCCTAGGCGATTGGGTTATGCATTGAGGGTGTTCCGGAGCCAGTGTGGGACGCTGGCCGTGGCGTATGGCGAGCCTCGACTGGAAATACACACTGAACCTGCATACTTGGCTATATGATGCTTTATGTGGTTTGCACGTCTTAAGTTGGGTTGTCCTGCAGATTCTTCTTCCACCGAGTTACGCGATGCAATCTCGGTTTGGGGACCAAGCGGCTTTCGCACCATCATTGCTACTGGGATCCGCTGCTTAGCTAGACAGAAGTAATTGTTGCCTGTCCCTGTGACGCATTCTGGATCAGGTCGGAGGAGAAATGGACGTGGACCCATGTGATATCCAAAATCCGTCCTGATAAAAGTAGGGGCCGAAAAGTTCCTTGGATGATATTTCAGCCGCTTTCTCCTTGTAATGTGGTGACGGTGCGCCTGTGTCAGCCTTCGTCGCTGTGGTTCATTGACTAGCGCAGTGCTTGCTTGGTTTTGCTGGGGCAACGGCCTCAAACAGCAGCCATGACGGATCCTTTGCCGTCGATCGATGATGACACGACATGCACCGTTCCAGAGTCCCAGCCACTGTTCCGCACGCAGGGGTGTTGTATTTATTTGTACTTGGTGTACTTGTCGCATCATATTGTGCCATTTTTGTTGTTATGCCCAGGTGGTTTCATGCTGCTCAACATACGGAAGAGTTGGCATCCTGGGCATCCTCTTGGCAAGGCCTCAGGGACTGCGTAGGGCAGCTTGCTACACTACATCTGCTTTGCTGATGGCAGGACCGCGGCACGTGGGCTTGATATCGAAGCACAAAGATCGGTATCCAGCTTTCTCCCAGGCACACCTCACTATCTCCCACGTGCTTGGCATAAATGCCATCAGGCAAGTAAGAAAGCACAATGAACGGACTGGGGTTGGTTGCCATGAATATCAGTGAACCATCATCAGCCAAGAAGCGAAATTTTCTTGGAGGCCCCAAAGCAATCCAAAGATCTCCGTTCATCATGATCTCACGACTTGGGCTGGAGTACTTCTGCTTCTCGATCTATGCTTGCAGAAGGTTGGCTTGTTGTTGTAGTGCGCAGGAGCAGTCGGGACTAAATTGCAGTAGGATTTGTTTTCGGGGCGCCCGAGGTTGGCAACTGGCGCGATTGGAGTCGCAGGCCCGCCTTGCTCCTTGTTCGTGTCGGCGTGTCAGACGCTTCATGGTCGCTTCCCATCCCGCCCGTACGGCAACACAAAGAACTTCAAAGTGCGATTGGCCAACACGATTTGGGCAAATTTCGTATCTTGGTCTGATGATCCGGGTGAATAATATCGTTGATCATTGCCTTGGCTGGCCTTTCTATTCTTGCATATTCTTGCTTGGCCTTAGGCTATTATCCTCCAGATCGTGGGCAGGCATTTGGAGACTGACGCATGATGACTAAACGTATACTGCTCTTCGCATTGAATCATCATGTTTCATGATGTTTCCTCATGGTTTCACCTTGGCAGGTTGCGGAGCGACTTGTTGTGGATCGTGGAGCAGCTATCCAGCATGGCCTTCCACTTGCCTGAGATGAAGACGGCTATTGAAATCTTGGGCCTGCGACTTGCATGCATTCGCTTAATTTTCATGGTCCTGCCTGCGCCTTCCACTCGTAGATTGTGGTGTTTCCCCTATCCTCCTTGGCAGGTGCCGCCATGTGACATGGCAAGGGTTCTTTGACCACGACCTCCCGAAGTGCACCGTCTTGATGAGCAACCTAAGGCCTGGTAGAGTAGGACACAGCTGATACACAACAATGTGCCCTTAAAAGCCGCCAGCAGTTTTTGCAGAGCAGCCATGTTGGTGCCCGCCATTTCATTTCTCAGGTCTGTCGTTGATCTAGAGCGTACCATGACTCCTGGAGACCGCATCCGGATCAAGGATGCCAGGCTGCGCGTTGAGCTGACCCAACATAGTGAGTCATACAGTTGCCAGGGATTGCCGGGGCATGTCAGAGCGTCATGGGTTGCCAGTGCGGTATGCTGGGACAAGCGTGCAAGCACAAAACATCATAAAGAACCGAGCCCCACAAAATATCCCAGCATCTTGTTTCCCAAATCTTGATTGCCAACCCCCAGCAGTCCTCCAACCGCGACAATTTGTGAGCCCCTTTGCGCGGCTGTGCGGTGCTCTGAGGAAAGGCTGGCGAAGAGGCAAGAGCGCCGCAAGGTCAAGAAGGCTTGCCACGCGTCGTTGTATCATGTGGGATTAGAAACCCGCTCCCAGCAACTTAGCAACCCCACATATCCAAGCTCATCTAGTACCCCACTTGCGCAGGTTTATTTCACGACCCACGTGTCCAGCGATGGGAAGAAGAGCTGGAGTGGAGGGCGAGATTTGGCTTCTTCGGCCATCTATCCCGCGAAATTCTGTCGGGCGCTGCTGAACTGCTGGGCATGCACTTATGTGCAGGTGGAGACTTGGATTCGGGAATATTGGGGGTGAGGGGGGCGTGCAGTAGCTTGCGCGTTGTCCTAGCCATTCTTGTAAAGCATCGGTCTGAGGATTAACGAATCCTTCTGAGCCCTGATGCGGACCTCCGTGCGGATATGATATGCTGTGCTGCGGGGGCGTAGTTGGGTTGGGTTACTTGTTTACAGAGCAGAGTGCGACGAGGTCTTCGTAAGTGATGGTGCCAAGGCCGCTGTCACGCATATGTCGCATGTCTGTCTCCCTTTTCATATTTGCGAGGGGTGCAGCCTTTAGGCACGTGAGGCCCTGCGCTTCTTATCTTGCCGGGTCCACGAACGCGGATCGGCAACGTAGCCTAGGAAGGTTCGGCGTTGTTCATTGTGGCATGCCACGGTGAATGGTGCGCCTCTCTGACGGATTAATTCATGTTATAATAATTCATGCTAATTCCGTGCATTGCGCTGTGAGCAGCAATCACCCACCAGATGCACCGGTAAAGAGTTCTGTGACGCAACCGAGTCCATTGCTTGTCCCTTTGGGGTATATAGGCAGTGTCGTGGTGAGGCCCGTGTAGCCGTAGACGTCGTGCGCGCCAGCTGTACTCAGGCATGGGGAGCGTCCTGCGCAGAGGCACCTTCTGAGGGAAAGCAAGGACAGGGTTCTGGGGTGCTGCCGTGCGATGCCGTGCGAGCGTTCCTCACTTTGAACCTCTGCTTGACTTATGCAGGACCTGACAAGCCACTGGGGAGTGCTGCAGATCCGGGAGATCCACCAGGGAGTGCTGATGCTGCAGATCCGGGGAATGAAGGACCATAGCCATCAATAGCCGACATGTTACTTCGAGGGCCCACGGGTTTCTGCTTGACTTCTGCTAACTTGCACAAAAGCCTTTCGGACATGGGTGTGGGCAGGTTTGGGGCTTTGACGTGGGGTTTCTGGCGAGTTCGACACATTGGAGCCAATTTGAGCCAATTCCAAGCGCCTTGCTGGAAATATGCAGGAGTGGATTGCTTTTGAAAGTTTCTGTTCGGAATGCTGAGATTTTTGGGTTTTGTTCAGAATTCAGAAGCAGCGCCGCAAAAGAAACCATTTTTACTATTTTACAGTTTTGTCGCACCGCAAAAGAAATCACTGTTTCTGTTTTACAGATTTGTCGCATGGTTTTCATGGGCACTGGTGCTGGTGCGACGCAGGCTCTGTGTCGAGCGTGTGACATGTGTAAGACTATGGGTTGCGCGCATGGAGGCATGGATTTTTTAAAGCTTGATTTTTCCACGCAGCGTCTGCCACCCCAGGCCAAGGCGGCCAAGGTAGAGAGAATTGTGAATGACAATCCACATGAAGCCCGCCCATTCCATGGTCCCCCACTATTATTCGTAGGCTCCAACCCAGATTGCATAGCGACAACCAAAACCAGTGAGTCAAGTCAGGTAGAATGATTGTCTGCCATTATGGTCTGAAGTTTATAGTTCTTCTTCAGTTTGTAACTTTGTAAGTTGCTTAAGACCCTTGTTTTGGATAATGAGATAACAGACCCCCGACTAGAATGTTTTGAGATTACATGGTTCCCGGCGCTTTCATGGCTATGGCCTTGCCATCGTTTTTGGTATGGCTAGGTTCCATGGACACCGTTCGCTTCAAGGGCCACCGAATTTCAATTTCAGCTGAAGCTTCCCTTGACGAGTGCATCAGGGATCGTGATGCGGTTGCTGAGAGCAAGGTTGAAGTTGGAGATGATGATCATAGTTCAAAGATTTGGGGCTTGGGTCGGATAAGCGATGTACAAATTTATGATGCGATGATGGTTTTACCTGCAGAAGCGAAAAGGCAGTTGGACTTTTGGCAACAAATTACTGGCAGCAATTTGCATGGGCAGTGTTACATTTTCACATGTGACGATGTGGTTCCTTTGGACCGGCCTGCAATGTTGCAACAGTTTGGGCAGAGGCGTTTTAGAAGTTTCCTGACAGAGTTGGAGCCTGAGCAAGGCCCTCGGATGTGGAGGTCTCTGAACTATGATGGCGACTGTCCGTGTCATGTGGTGTTGCGGGTTCCACAGCCTTTTGTGGAACAGGTGGTGCAAGGCCCGTGGAACATGTTGCTGTTACCACACCTTCCAAACACCTGCCGAACAGGGTCTTCCACTCTGACTATGAATTGGCCTGCGATTGGAGTGAAAGCTTCTAGTCCATGCATACCCCAGCTTCCACCTCTTGCCAAGAACTTTCCAGGCACAGACAACAGTGTTGCCTTATCTGCGCAGCTTGTAGATGAGGCGGTGGACTTTATGAAGTCGTAAGCAGCTACTCTGACGATGGGTTGCGATGATGCCGGCTTTGAGAATGTAGAGTATTCAGCTATTCAGCGTTGTGTAGCGATGTTTCAATCCCTGAAAGCAAGCTTGGATCCTAGCGCTTTTGTGCGTTCAGTCAGGGAGATGACAGGCAAAGGCCATGCGCTGTGGCAATCTTCCAGGCGACCGTATCAGGTTGCTTTTCTTGTGAAGGCTGTTTGCATGGCAAGTTTACTCCGCAGTGCAGATGCAATATCAGAAGCATTACAGACTGCTGCTAGCATTGTGCTACCAGGCAATTTGCAACCAGCGTTTATGAACATGTTGCAGACATGTGAAAAACACGTGCCGCACGAATCCACAATTTCACGCTGGAAGTTGATTTTGGATGGTAGTTTCATGCTGTTCCTTCGCCGGCAAAATTCATCCAAAGACATTGGTGGCTGCGTTCGGTACTTGATGGCAGATGCTTCGACTCAGCACGGCCGGGAGCTTGAGCACATAATGCTACGCAGCATCAAGAAGCAAGATGTGGGCCGCCTGTACAATGATTATGTCCGACTGATGGATTTGTGGTGCTTAGGCAGTTGTTAATGAAACCTTTTAGAGTTATGAGTTCTCCGTAGAACCTGTGCCTTGTAGATTATTATCCGTCTTTTTTCCCTAAGGCATTGATTGTTTTCCACTATCCACGTACCCAAATACCATTATAGTCTCCAACCTGATACCTGATCCCCATTGAAACCATTGAATCATAGGCACGCTGTAGAAGATGACGATACTATTGCTGTGCAGAACGAGAAGCCTCTTCTTGCAGACTTGCGTGGCAGCATCATTGAGCACCATTTGCCAATAATGTCACTTGGTTCCGGACGAACATCGCTTCAAGACAAGTTTTGCGCAATCATGTTTGCTATGATGCTGGAAGCTGGGGCAATGCCAGATAGCTTGGCGTCTTTTGCTCAAGAGATCGTTGCCAGCACAGCTGATTTGGGTGTTGAGTTTTCTCTGAGCAGGATTGTGCCAACATCATTCAACAATTTATGTCCGTGGTTTTCGTCTTCAGATGCGGGTGCTTCGAATCTAATTGGCAATCATGACGATGCAGATGGAGATGGTGATGCTGACTTGTTCGATGTTTTTCCGGTCCAAGATGGTGGAGACGGGAATGCAGAGACTTTATCATTTCAGAATATGTTGTCAGTGCCAGGGCCTCTGCACATCATCGACAATGCTACAAAGCGTTTGCTGGATCAGATGCCATACTTGAGACAAGCCATTCCGAAGTTGGGTTTGCTTTCGCGTTTCTTGTCTGACCATGCGTACAAGCAGCGCCTGTTGTCTACATGCTTTCATGAGCAGATTGGGCAGGCTTTTCGACCCAGCATTGAACGGTTTCATGCAAAGGTCAATGAGGGGAGGTGGGGCAGTGTGGCATTTGCCATTCCGGAATTGTTGAAACTTCAGGTGCCATTGACACGATTTTGGCATTTCGAATCTTTCATGTTCGGGCAAGTGCAAGCGCAAGCTCGTGATCAGCAGGGTCAGGGGGAAGAATCTGCCCATGTTGCAAGGCTGGATCTTGTCAACGAAGCCATTGAATCCTTGGAATTCTGGGGTCAGCTTGCAACGTTGGATCGCCTTTTCCAAGTCGTGCGTGACATCTTTGAGTGGGTGGAGTCTTGTCCTTGCCATTACAAGAGAGATGCGCCCTCAGAAGTCAAGAAAGCCTGGCAGATGTGTCCATTGCGTGGCCGACGTTTGGCAGAGATTTCCAGTGGTGATCTATTTCAGGTTGTTCACGAGCTCTGCCTTGTCAATGCTGCCGAGTTGTTTGCGGAGTTGCCTGCAGGTCTGAGTGAGGAGGGCCGTGCTGCTTGTCTTTTGGATTTTGAGCATGGCCGTGGCCACTTGACCTTTCAGCTGACACTGAAGTTGTCGTGCTTCTTGGAGCTCCCACTGCTTCTGCTCGGGGCTGCCCGTCACAACCCAGACAATCCTGACCTGCAGCGGCATTCTGTCAAGCGTTGCGTTGATTCAGATTCCCAACATCCCCTTCTGCAGAGGCTACGTCAAGGCTCTCTGAAAGAAGAAGTTGACTTGTACCTGGATGGGGAAGAGTTGTTGATGCTTGAGAACTTGAAAGAGTTTCTTGGCAGCATGCTTTTTGCATGGGGCACAGAGCGGAAGGTGGAGGGTGGCCATGCCCAGGTGAAGATGTTGGCTGGCAGCCGTCGCAATCGCACAGAAGCCACAGACTCATTGGCGCTTCGGCTTGCGGAGATCAGACTTGTTCTGACTTCTTCTGATATCACAGCCTTCCTTGAATGTGTGCAAGCCGCACGCAGTCCGCGGAAACTTGTTGCACGTTTGGGCCTGGAAAGGCATCCAAGTTGCAGGTTAGCTCGCAGCAATTGGGACCCCATTTATCGGAAGATTGTGTATCATGCTGATCCGCTCTCTTTGTATGATCGGAATCCCCCGCAGCTGCTTGCATCTCTGAGCGGCCCTGGTTCCAGTGCCCGCCCACTTGCGCAGGCATTGCAAGATGCTGATGAAGATGTGGCTCCGGAAGTTCAGGAAGTGCAGCGTGCACTTGCGCTGAGGCATCTGAAGCAAGAGCTGGCAGTTCTCGCCAACAGCAAAGACAAACGTGTGTTGTTCTCTTGTTCCATGCCTTCTGGTGCTTTGTCGCTCTTGTCCAAGTGGTTGGTGCCATCGCAGTCGCAAGACTCCCGGCCACAATCGACAGCTGGAGCTGTTGCGGCGGCCAGCTCAGGCGCTGATTCAGGCGCCGTCGTTCCTGCCCAGACGCTGACAGATGTGATGGTCTCGGAGGTGTCTTGTGAAGAGCGTGTTTTCTTCAGAGTGGTTTCTGCTGGCTTGTCTAAAGCCAAACTTGCAAGCCCTGTGGATTTCTCGAGCACTGAGCTTGGCATTCTTTTGCTGAAGGCTGTGCAAGATGCTGATGGGTTTGCTGTGGAAACTTCAGGTTTCAAGATTCCGCCTGCATTTGCAAACAGTAGCAGCCAAAGCTTGCAAGAGGTTCCTCTGGTGTGTTCCCTGTCGTGCTTGACTGTTGCGCAATTGCGCTCTTTCCGTGTGTGGGATGAGTCTGCATCCATCCGCGCAGATGTTGAAAGTGCTACAACCTCCGTCCTAGCAAGATGCCCCAAAGAAGTTCTCCTGCTTCGCTCTGACCTTCCCATTGCAGACAGGTCAAACTTTCAGTTGCTGGGGCAGTTGCTGGCAGATGGATGGCAATGCTGGGTGGCCCGTGATGCTTCCCACATGACAGGGTTGTAGAAATCCATTTGCAAATTCTTGGGCGAGCTTTTGTGGTTTGCTAGTGCAGCTAGATTCTACTAGTATACTAGATGTGTGTTTGTTCGTGTGTGTGGGCGGGCAATAAGTCTACTGCTGTGGCAACCATCCGATCAAAATGCAAACTGTTGTCTCACCTTGTACATTACTAGTTGTTGGGTGATGTGTCAAGCCAGTGATTGGGGGATGTGTGAAGTCTTTGTAGATGATCCTGCAGTCTCGTTGCAAGTACAAAGGTTCAGATGATGATAATGCTATCGGCTAACATCCCCTCCCCAGCTCCATTGTCAGATTCTACTTGCCATTGGTTCATACTACATCACTACATGAAGCATGTTGCCCTGCGAGGAGAGAAGCAGAAGCCAATCCTTACCACATCGGTGGCGAGAAACGGTTCTGGATCTCATCAACTGATGTTCGTGAGCCTCACAGTGCACGATTTCATGCTTACTGTTCCGCATTGCTTGCTGCAGATGATCAGGAGCTCACCGTGAAGCATTTCAAACCGATTCAGGATTACCTCCGACTTGTAGATCCTCTAGCTTTGGCAGTCTGGGAACAGAGACAAGCAACTTCGGGCAAGCGCAAGGCTGGCAGGATTGCTTTGGCTGATACGGATGAATGGGATGTGCCAGATCCCACAGTGGTCAAGCGGAGGAAATTGGGGGCAGCAAAGCGAAGGAGTGCTCCTCGAAAGCCCCGAGCTAAACCAAAGGCTCTTGCTGCAGTCAGTGATACAAGTCATGCAGCTGTGTCAAAAGCCGAAACTGAGGGAGCTGTGTCAGAGATTGCCAAGGCTGATGCTTCAGGCGTGGTCGTTGATGCGTGTGATGTTCAAGAAGATGGTGTGATCAATGCTGCCATCGAAGATGCAGCAACCAGCTCAGATGGAGATGGAGAGTGCATTGCTGGGTCTGAAGAAATCAATGAATTGATGGGCCTATTGGGAGAAAACGAAGAAGGGGAAGCTGCTGCAGAGCAGGCAGCAGCTTCATTGCATGCTGCAGGTACCGAGAATGCGAAGGAGCGTCGCAAGCGTGTAGCTGCATCAGATGATGCTGGTAGGCCAGCAGATTCGGATCACAGCGGCAGTGTTCGTAGCAATAGAAGTAGCAGCTCGAGTTCAAGCAGCAGCTCATCTTCCACTTCGACCAGCTCAAATGGCCGGCCTGCAAATGCTGCTGCAAGACCAGTGAAGCCTGACAAGGCCTCTGCAAAGGCTTCAACATCAAAGGTTTCTGCATCAAAGAAGAAGAGGTATACCCCTGTTGCTGTTGCTGAAGAGATTTCCCGTGACATGACCAATAGGATACCGTATGGCATACACCGCTTGATTCCCCGATACAAAGACCATGCGGTTGTGTCCTATCAAATGAGTTGTTGCCTCCCATGGCATACGCGACAGAAGGAGAAATGCAGTAGAGAGCTCAGTGTTCAGGTTGCTGGCTCTGCAGAGGATGCCAGACGCGTTCTGAAGGCCTGGGTTCTCCTGGGCCACAGTATGGAAGACAAGGCTACTCACATGGATAGAGCCAACAGGGAACTTTTTCTTGCAAGCTTGAAAGACGGCACACTGCTTTCCGAAGCAGAGCTAGATTCTATGATGGCCATTTCCGCTGATGATGCTATCCTAGCCCCTTTTGGTGTAGGACATGCGAAGAAAACAAAGTCCAAGAAGCTCCTTGGAGCTCGTGGCAAAGGGGTTCCGGCAGATGTTCATGAAAGAATGGAGGAACTGGCGCGGAGTGGTGGCATTCCATCCACTACATTGCAACAGCGGCAACGGAACAAGAAAACATCTGCAACTTATGGCATTCCGAAGCCATTATCAGAGGGGTTACTTGCACCCGAACCTCCCGCCGCCCACTGGTTATGTGTGGAAGTACCACGGTAACACATGGACATTGGTCGTTCGTGGCGGCTGAGCCCAGCCCCTTGAAGCATTGATGGGATTGGTTGTATTAAGGTTGGTGGTTTCACTGCGGAACTCATTGTAGGCTTGCGTATTGAGGCATGACATGTTCTAGGTTCCAGGCCCGATGCCTCAGTTTGAGCTTTACTTCACCAGTCAGTCTGTGGATGTTTAGGGTTGCTCAGCTACTGTTTGCAACGTGCCACCGCTTGCTCAGGTTGCTGCGGCTGTGACATTGTCTCTTCTACTGCGCTTTGCTAGCTGCTTGCCTTGAAATTGCGAGGGAAGCTTTCCTTATCCAGGTCAGCTGTTCATCCTAGCTCCTAGATTGAAAGAGTTTGCGAATGTGTATCTGTCGCGTGCTTCGTCTGTAGCATTCAGGAAGCCAGTTGCAGGCTGCGTAGTGCGCCCAGACTTGTGCAGCGTGCCTAAGGTTGGATGAGCTGGGGATTTCCCTGGGTGCCTCAGTCACATCACGGCTTCCTGGCTTGTGCAACGTTTCAAGCAAGTGTGAAGGCTGTTGCAAGCTTTTGCGTAGGCAGATGCAGCTCAGCAATTGTTTGGGACATGTGCCGCAAACAGAGCTCACTTGTAGTTGTATCCAGTTATAGCTAAGTTAAGAGACATGCCGACACATGCTGTAGATTGTAGATATGTCTTGCAAAGTTGTTTGCGATTTGTCCCAACTGTGCTTGGATCCCTGACTCTTTGCGCAGCAGCAGCAGTGCAAAGTTTCCAGAAGAAAGCCAAAGGGTTCAGCCATTGCCAATCAGTTGTGTCATGCTGCGATGTGTTCCAACATGCGGGCGCAAATTCCATCTCAGGTTCGTGCAGGAGGTGCCAAGCCCCATGATATCATATGTGTATTGTTGAAGCCTTGGTTACTTCTGGGAGAGTCTTTTCAAAGACCTTGGGCGGCAGGGTTCCCCACCTGAGGGAAATTCAGCGGCGTTGCCGCAGGCCTGCGGTTGCGCAAAAGTGTATCCGTCACAAAACGCGTGCTTTCATGGATTTCGAAGCGAATTTGAAAATTTTCATCGTTTTTTGATTTTTTTCTATTTTTTCAATCGATTTTCTCCGAAAATTGAAAAAACAATGATTTTCTGAGTTTTTTCTTGGAAATGCAAGCAAAACAGATATTTCATTGCAAAAATCAGCAAATCCACTTTGCTTTGAGTTTTTCATTCTTTTGATGGCACCAATGGAAATCGCTTGATTTGATGAATTTCGGTCTGAGGGACAGCCCGCAGTTGAAGGCAAGAGTCAGCAAGAGTGGGGCCCAGACCTTTCGACGCACTTTTTTTTTTACGGCTAAATTGCCCGTAGAGAATTATGTCCATTTTTGGGGGACAACATGAGCGAAAAAGTGGTGAGAGATCCTGTTTTGGAGCTTCCTTCTCTGGTGAGTAGTGAGTGGGCTGAGATGTAGTGGCAACTGGCTTGCGCGGTGCTGGAATGTGTTTCAGAGTCTCAGCCGCTCGCATACATTCAAGCAATTCTTGGATGGGTGGTGTGGGCCTTGAGGGGTCACCGCATTTGTGTTGTGGCCTTGGGCAGGTCTTAGGGGGTCTGGGCGGTCTGGGAGCCCCCCTTACCAGCAGCGGCAGCATCATTATTGCCCCGTTTCTCCTTTTGCCTGGCTGGTGGCGGCTGGGGTGCGATGTAGCAATAGGTTAAGTAATATAGCCAGGATCAGAGTATTTAAGAGCAAATAACAGTTCTTGAATAATGCGTGCCTGGAGATTTTAGAATATGAAGGCGCAGGGCACTTGGCACCTCCTGTACGAATCGGAGAGCAGTGATAGCTGCAACCTGTTAGTGGATTTTTCTGGAAGCTAGATAGTAGGTGTCCCTAGCTCCGGCTTCAGAGCTCTTGATATCTTCTTGTAGAGTTGCACAGATGTAGTCTAAGCATTTGCTTGTGGGCAACCGCTGTTCGCAATCTGTGAGCAATGAGCATGTTTCAGCCCAATTTTCAAGCAGCCAAAGCCGCAGGGTCCCTGTGGTCTTCCAACTCCCAAGATTGAGTGCTGCGCTGTGCAGTGTAGGCTCAGACAGAGATTGCAGCTGGCCAGGGGGCCAGGCAGCAGTGTCGCCCTAAAGGTAGATGTTAAGAGAGCGTCAGGACATAGCGAAATCTTTCATAGTTTCCATACTTGCAACATGAGCAGTGCTTTCTGTGTAGTAGTAGCATCTGTTTTAGATTTTCGAACCCTCTCAGCCAGTGGTAATGATGTCTTCACCTTTGCCAGCGAGCAGTCACAAGCGGCGCAGAATTCTGCAGCGTTGCACATCTCTAGAGCAAGAGCCAGAAAATTGTGACCAGTGTGATCTTTCTAGCAGTCCTCCCGGCATTCGCAGCTTGAAGGACCTTGCAGAGTGGCCGCTAGATGTGGCCACAGCCTTGTGTGGTGGGAACGATGAGAAGAATGAAGAATTGCGCCTTCGGCTTCGCAATCATTTGTTAACCGGAATGATCCTGAACACGGATTATTCAGGACTTGACTGTCCGCGAGAGGCAATGGAGATGGGCATTCAAGCTTTGAAGCGTGTGCTTGATTTGGAGATCCCTGGGTCAGTGTTACGTGTTGGACGTACCTGTGACAAAGGTGCAATTCAGAAGCGTGTGCAGGTTGAGCTCGCTCGTAGTTTTGACTTCGAAGGTGGGCATCAGCATTGCCACTTTGAAGACATCCTCCATCGACTGCCCAAGAGCGCCCAGGACTACATTTCAGCAGCTACCCCGAACAAGTCAGCTCCAAAGGCAGATCGAGCGGCAGCCTTTGGGGCCATCGCTACTTGGATCATGCAGAACCGCTCTTGGCTGTTCAGCTTGGACGCTGAGAGCTACTGCTGTGTGCACGACAGGCGATTCGCTCACTCAGTGCAAGCCGCAGTGTAGTATCGACTTGTCATTTATGTGTGGGAGTAGGTGTGACAGAGTGTGCCAAGCATGCATCAACTTCGTTGTGCTCCTGAAGTGTAGTGAGGATGCAGGTGTCAGGTATTTCTATATTATTTGCCACTGCATGGATTACTTGTCTGTTTTGTGTAATGCAGTAGCTCCCTGAATTTGGATCAACTTGGTGTGGTCAGTAATGTGACAGGCGATGCAGAGTTCACAAGTTCGCTGGAGCTGAAGATGATTCCAGTCTTCGCATGAATGTCGCTGGCGTGACCTGTCATGCATGGTCGTCTGAGGGATTGAATGAGGGCAGTGCTCATGAGTCAGAAATCCCATTGGCCGCATGGCTTGCAGAACGAGTCTACATGTTCGAGCAGAAGGCCGAGGACGTTGCGTTTCTTGAGTGCACCCCGAGGTTCCCGGCCCAGCAAAGGTTGAGTGAGGTTTTCGGGGCCCTTGGAAAAGTCTTCGCTTGGACAGATGGACCTGAGTGGCATGGATGGCCGCACAGACGTAGGCGTGTCCTTGCCGTGGTAGTGAACACTTTGACAGCGTCCTGGGTCGGGGACACTGATGTCTCTGTGTTGAAGGATGCAAACTATTCTTTCGTCAGATGGTTTCCACTGGGAAGCTGCTCCTGCAAGCCAGTGATGAAGAGAGGGTTGCCGAGATGACTGCCATTGCAGTTGGTCGCAAGAACAATGTGACCAAATCGGAGGTTGCAGAACTACTTGATGTTGGCGATCTTGATTCACTAGCGACTTTGACTCTTCCCCCAGGTGGCATCCAGCGTCTTCGAGATTGGCAGGAGCTCTACCATGAGAAGCTTGCTGAATCCCCAAGTTGCGAGCATTCCTATGCGATGTGGATCATACTGTTGGTGGTAAAGGTGCCAGTTGTAGAGTGTTGGGTTGGAAATTGGAAGGGTTAGGAAGTGGGATGTACATCATGCTGGGATTCGACTTTGGGTGTTGCGGTCATGTGCACGACGGCTTGAAAAATCATTCCTTGAAGGTCCCAGTGGAGGCGAGCTGTGGCCCACCCAACTCACTCATGGCTCAGTGGTATCCTTTCGTCGCGCCCAACAAGATGACAGCCGCTCAAAAACCACTTGGCAAATGGCCACAGCTATGGAGCACATGAGCACGCTCGGGTGGAGGTTCTATGGGGATTCCAAGCTTTTCCCGCCTTCGCGGATGCATGAGGTCATGAAGAAGACTTCCCTGACGCCTGCCCAGATCAAAACATTGGCAGGCAACAGTATGCACCTGAGGACGCAGATGACGTTCATGCTGTTTTGCCTGGCGCAGATCATCAAAAAGCAGTCTGGTCGCGCGTCCTTGTCGCGGGCATCCACATGGATGGACGATGAGGAGCAGTGATCAGTCACTTACGCTCAGATGTGCAGGGTAGAGTTTGAAGTTGGCAGATTGTGTGCAAACACTTTTGGTCCAGACTATAGCAGTCTGCTGCCACAGCCGGAGTAGATGTGCGCGATGCTGAAGAAATGCCAATGTTAATGTTGGAGTGTAGCCACTGCCAGTGTCGGTCCGGTGTGTGAGTGTGAGACTCATGTTCGGCAACTTGCAGAACGGGACCTGCCAGCTTGTGCCTGTGCCAGTTGCCAGTGCCAGTGCCAGTTGAGTTGCAAGTTGCAAGTTGCATGTTCAGCTCCAAATGCCCGTGCTGGAAAGCACAGCTGCCGTGCTTGTTTGCCCTAAGCTCTGCCACTGACAAGTGGATTCTGTGTGTAGGGTAGGATTGATTCCAGGGCCAGGGCCCAGGGAGTTGCAGAATCCGCAACATGGATGATGATGAGTTCGAGGTGCCGGACGTCTTCGAGAGTGGGGGTGACGGTGCTGGGGCCGGAGACGGAGAGGAGAAGGCGTCAGCTTCTCAACCAGCAGAAGGCGAGCGACGTGGACGTGGTCGAGGGCGAGGACAAGGATCAGAGAAGAGCGCGAAGCACCGTCGTGGTGCTGCCAAGGCCAAAGCTAAACCAGTTGAGGCCAAGGTCTGCAAGACCTGTTTTGTCGCCCTCTGTAACAGGAAGACGAAGGCGCAAAGCAAGTTTTGCGGGGATCATCATCGCGACGCAGAAGCGATGAAGTATCAAGTGCGGCAGAAGCAGAAGGATCACCCGGAGAGGATCGCGGCAGTCAACTTGGCATTGGCCGACCCGGCCAAAGCTAAGCTTGCTTTGGACGATTTTGCCCGACTAAACCCGCCTGGAAGGTTTAGAAAGGGGCTAATAGACTGGACCTCTTTTGTCCAGCGCTTCGGGAAAAGGGTTGAGACGAGGACCAGACAGGGCGAGGAATTGATGGATGCCACCGACTACATTCGCTGGCAGACCCAAGATCGAGGTCTCACTCAGGAACAGGCTCAGAAAAAGTGGCTTGAGCTTCTGGAGTCAGACCTTGATCGTGAAGGTGACGGTACTCCCCACAACACCTCCGTTTGGGTGCCAAGGAACAAGACTCGCTTCAAGGATGTCATCCGCTACAAGGACCATGGTGTCGAGGAAGGCTCCAAGCAGGCCAAGAACATGTCAGACAGCGACAGGAATTCTGGGCCAAATTCTGGGCAGGGTTGTTAGACTGATCCTTCCACACTCAAAGCTCCCCCTCATGAGCTATGCCTATTATCATAAAGACTTTCATCGTGTAGACTTCTAGGCCTCACTATTTCATCCCATCCAAGTAGCTTTAACTAGTCCTGCTGTTTGTGTAGGGGGTTCTGTTTGCTACTTTTCTGGATTCATCCTCAGAACCACGTAGGCAGGATCTCTTGGACCACGTGAACAAGCAGAGCGATTCCTTTGCAGATCCATGGTTGAGACGTGGCGCAGCTCAGCGGGACGATGAGCCAGCAGGTTCTGCTTCGAAGGCCGAAGAGATGGATGTTGAGGATGACGATGCCAATGCCAAGAAGGGTAAATCAGGCCGCCAGGGATAAGGTTTTGTTTGGGTTTTGTGGTTAAGATATCTTTAGATAAGTTCTTCTTGAAGAAGTGGGGCTCGATTCATTGTTAACGAACCCACACTCTCAAACCCTGAAACCTTAACGCCCAAACCCCAAGCCTTCAGCCCTGAACCCTTCCCAAACGCATTTGCATTGCAGGCTCGAACGTGGAGATTGTCATTGCAGGCCCTCGTGCGTATGAGAAGAACGAGAAGGTGGTGAGCACTTGCTCTTCAGTGGTCGCAGCAGGCGTCAAGGCGCTGACTGAAGCGCTGGACATGTCGAAGGCCCAACCCAGCACTGAGAAGTTGCAGACTTCGTATGAGCACACATGTGCTGTGCGTCTTCGCATCCTGCACATATGGCAGTCGCATGAGGTGAGTAGCATTCCCGAGCTTTCCAGCATTACCGGCATTACCAGCACCGCCAATCAAGGTGGTAATGATGGAGAGAAGTCAGCCTCGAATGGTGATGGTGACAAGGCACCGGCAACTCCGGCAACTGATGGTGATGCAGCTGCCAAGCATGCTGAGTGTACTCCAGAGAAGCTAGTTCCGGTGTCAGGTGCCAATGCCAAGTCCTCGGCCTCAACCACTTCTCCTTCAGTGTCATCATCTATGAAGGTGAGTAGCATTTTGCGAAAGTCTTTGGAGCCTGGTGCTGGCAACTCCGCAGCTCAGCATGTCGCCGATGTCAGCCATGCTTTGTGCCGTGCTGAGATGAACGATGTGCATCAATCCATGTTGGGTTGTGAGACCGTTGATGATCTGCACCAGCAGGTTGACAAGCTGAAGAATGCTGCAGCGGTCGTGAAACAGCTGAAGGATGGTGCGACAAAGGCGGCGGCTAGCTTGAAAGCCCATATTCAAAACCGTCTCAAAGCTCAGAAGCGCAAGCTGCAACAAGATGAGAAGCAGAAAGAGCAGGTTGAAATGAACGCCCGCAAAAGACAAGCCAAGGAGGCGGCCTTGGAGGTGAAGAAGCAGGCAGATGCTCTTTCGCCAGTGTTCACAATCGAGTGGGGGGACCTCAAGAATGCCGAGGACATCCTCAGTGGCAAAGCCGTGCCAGTGTTCAGCGGACCTGCAGTGGGCAGCATCACTACCTTGGACACGCCGTGCTGCATTGCTAGTGTTTCGGCAGTTGCCACCTTCATGAAGAACCCCAAGGTAGCTCGGTTATTTCCTCACAAGAGTGTTTTTGTAATCTAATGTTGGATCGGGTTGGGTTGAAGGTTCTCCTGCATCAGGATTGGTGTTCCCCCAAATGTCAAAGCTTTCAGTTCTGGTTTTCAAGAGTCAAAACATCAGGTGCAAGTGATGCTGGGTGGCTTTGGAGGCTCCTACAAAAAGTCCGCAGCCCTGAAGCAGAGCAACAAGTGCCAAGAGTTGATTTACAAGAACAATGGTGTTGAGGAGTGCGACGCCTTGTTCAATGAGGTTGCCGGATTGTTCAAGGCGCCGTCCTTTGTGGAGGCTGGCGCTAATGGCATGGAGAAGTATTTGGTTAATGTGCTGCAGAATGGCTCTATGGCTATGAGGCTTCCAGCTCACATGTGGGGCAATCTCCAAATGGCCTCCCATCCTTCAAAGTCCTTTGCAGTGGAGAGATCGCTTGGTGCTTGTATGACCTTAAGAAGCTCGTTCCGGCCATGAAGATCTTGTTAGGCAGGGATAATGTGGGCGGTTTGGATGGCGTTCAGACCTTCGTGAAAGACCTCACTCCGGCAAAGGCCATTTCACTTGCTTCGCATGGTTGTCACCCATATTGGATTCACCAGAAGGAGCAGCAGATCCTCTACGTGCCGTGTGGATACATTGCAGCGGAGCACTGCAAGAAGGGTGTCCTGATCTATGGAGTTCGTCGAACGCTTCTGCATGTGTCAGCTGAAGCAGCTGAGAGCTATGGCTTTCTGATGTCGTTGCATGAGCAATCGGGCAAGCCTCTAGACAAGTTGCGAGCAACGTGTGCTCTGCTGACACTTTCAGAGACAGAGTAGCTCCCTGAGTAGGTTCCAAGTAGAGTTGCTGTCATTCTGCAAGTTCGACCGGGTTGTTGATAGGAATAATCCCCCAAATGATGATGATGTAGATGGCCTACATATAGCGTGCAGTCTCTGTTGTTGGTGTGTTGTTCAGAGTGGCAGTGGCAGAGCTTCAATGCGACAGGTACTGTAGCGGGGTTGCAGACGCTGTTGCAGCCAAAGGCTTCTTTTCTTGACAAGGGCCATCTCATCAGTTCTTCACTGATGGCCGATGTATGATGTAGGAGCACACTCACACGAATCGAGAGCGTGAAACTGAGTGGCTGGAAATGGAGGATCGCAGCTCTCATGAGCCAAGTTTGTTTGCAAATTTGAGCTGTTGAGATTTGAGGCCCAACTTGCACATCAACCCTCAACCCTAAACCCTAAACCTTAAACCCAAACCCTTAAACCTTAAACCCAAAACCCTTAAACCTTAAACCCAAAACCCTAAACCCTAAACCTTAAACCTTAAACCCCACAACCCTAAACCCTAAACTGCTGCAGGTACTATTTTCTGGAAATGGGGCAGCCTTTAAACTTTAGACCCTAGAATGTGTGTGCCACCTTGTTGTTGAAGACGTGTTTGTACTAGTTCGGTAATCCTTTGCAGCCCAACGGCCCGCCGTGCAAGGTTTAGCCCAAAGAGGTCAGGTGCATGTGTTTCATTTTTTTTGTGCGAGATAAATCCAATCCGCATGATCCGGCTGAGTTCCCCTGAGTCCCCCCGAGTTGCCCTGAAAGGGAAGTCCGAAGGGAATCCACGCAAGTTAGCATTGACTTCTGATGCTGGCGCTCACGGTGGCAGTGGCAGGAGCTGGCGTGACGTGTAGAATATTCAGGAATAGATTTCCCACTATTGTATAAAGTCTAGAAACCCAGGCTGGAGCCACCCATTTTACAGGTCCCTGACCTTGGGGCGCCCCATTTTACAGACTCCTTGCCCTTGGGGCCTCCCATTTTACAGTCCCCGTGCCTCCACCAACATTTGGCCGAAACCCATGAATCTGACCGTATTCCTCTCCAAGTACTACAGAAGGCTCACAATCTATATGGACGTGCTTCAAGCCATTCTAATCAATTCTACACCCAAATGAACGCCGGCCACACCCATTTTACAAGACAGGCAATCTGGAAATGTATGGACCACCCATTTGATGAAGCAGTAATCTTTGAACATCCAACATCAGCCGACCAATAACGACATATAACGACTACACACGCATGTGCTCAAGTCCTCCCAGATTTCTGCTTGTTCTGCGTATGCTTCAGGGGATTCGTTCTCAATCTCGGGGTCTCCGTGCAAGAGCACGCGGATGCTCCACAGCAAACAATTCCCGTCAGCCAGGCTCTCTTCAATGAAGATGTCGTGCTTCAGCAGGCAACGCTTTAGACGGGCAAAGTTCGTGAGCCTCAGGCTGACACGTGCCGGGAAACCACATGGAAATGTGTGTCCCAACACCAAGATGGTCAACACGCATCAACACGCGGCTACCGACAAATAACAACAAGCGGACTACGACTTGAATGACACTTGGGAAGCGTAAGCACAAACCTATCCATTGCATTCCATTGCTATCCAAAAGATGCGGGAGCCCTCACTCAGCCAAGATGCAATCCGTGGGCCTCCTGTAAACTAGCCATATGCGCCAAGGCCTCGGCCTCCTCTTCTGAATTCTTGGCATCCTCCAGATCGCACCCTGCAAGCTCCAGCCTCAAGGAGGTCTCGCGTATCCGCTCTTCGAGCAATGACTCGGACTCCTGAACCTTCTCCTCGAACAATGCGTCGCCCAGCTGTTGGCGGTACCACCCTGGCATCCAGTGGTTGCAAGGCTGCTTGTTGTCGTAACCAGCGTTGCAGAAGACTAGAATCCAGAGATTCTTGCTCTCCTTGGGAGGGATGGGGCGCTCGCGCAAGCGCAGGCCCGGGGGCAAGAAACCGTGCAAGTACTCCGGCTCGTTGCGCGGGGAGTCCCGGACAACAACCACCTCCTTGGCAGGCGCTAGGGTTTCGGCGCACATTCTGCTTTCATGTGAGGGTGTTTCAGCACCGATTCGACTCATGATCTAGACATGCAGCTATGGCATGAACATACACGCTGAGTAGTGTAATGGTTTGCAATCGAGCTGCCATTGCTCGATTTTCTGCACAGAGAAGAAGGTCCAACACGTCCAAATGTTCTGCAGGCCTTAGCACCTTGCTGCTCCATTGCTTTATTGCCTCTGACACCTCCTTGCTTCCTTCTGGATGGGAGTCCCCCCCCGCTGCTCTCTGCCACGCAGCTGCGGAAGCTGCTGCCTGCTCAGCAACAAGGAAAGCTCAAGTCATAACATGAGATAAGGCTGCCCAATCATGCCAGGTCGTTGAGTTGACATAAACTGGCAGCATCGCAGCTGCACATGTGCGTCGCCTCCGGCAACTCCCTCTTGACTGCAGGTGCAGCCTGCGCAACGGCCATCGCGCAGCATAAGCACAACCGCCCCCGGCCCTCTCACTCTCTTCAAGCCCAAACCCCTATACCCTGAATCCTAAACATCCCTAATGGCTCTGCCCTAGACCGTTTCTCTCTCGCTCTCTCTCTGTCTCTCTCTCTCTCTCCGTTTCCCATCCCATGCTCATCCATGCTCCGTGTTCCTGTTCCTGCTGCAAAAGCACTCCGAATGATAAAAAAATATTAGCGCAGTGCCCAGAATGGCCTCGGAATCCGTGAAGACCTGTGGCCCAGGCGCAGGCTGGTTGTGCCTCGTCGACAAGCAGACCACTCTGCTAGCGAGAGACTAAGAACAGTGCGCGCAAAAAAAATCTAACGTTGAAAGTAAGAGTTGGACACGATCGGAGAAATTATGTTGCCCCTGCGATCTCATTTGCAACCTGGGCTCGAGCGGGCATCAGGCAATGTCAACGTCGGCAGTGGCTGCGGACAGGAGGACTCATCCGTCGCAACCGGGTGTCCTGCGTTCCATGGCTCATGAACAGTGCAGTTTTCATGGGTGGTCCAGTCTCATCAGAAACCTGTATCACTGCGGTTGAATGTGCAAATAATGGGATCTCTAGAATTGCCTAGATGCATGGGAGGAGACCCGTACCCACAGCTGCGGCCTGACAGATCGCCTCCGGGAACGTCACCTGCCTGTCTCTCTGCGGAAGCATGCTCTGCCTGCAGAATACAAAGACCGCGCGCCATGTTTCTGAGAAAGGCTCGCTTGCAAGTATTTCAGAAATTCCACGGCCAAACATGAGCAAGATAGATCAAAAGGTGGCCTCTGCAGTTCTGTAACCATCTGGAATTGATGTGTCAGCACTCTGCAGCAACTCTGTTGCTACTGTCCGCTCCTTGGCGAGTCCTGACATAGCTCACTCGCGCCCAAGTTGAATAACAGCAGTAGTATGGGAGCTTGCGTGCCATAGATAAGTATGGTGTAGTCTGGTAACAACCGGTAGAAACATGTAGAAACTACAGTCATCCCCAGTAACAGCCTACCTGCAAACCTCCCGTAATCCCTCCGAGTAACATGTTGGCTCTTGTCCTCCGCCCAGCTGATCTGCAACGCTGGGAAGTTTATTCCTGAATATTCTACACGTCTGGTCTGTAAAATGGGGCGCCCCAAGGTCAGGGACCTGTAAAATGGAGGGTCTCAGGCCAGGCGGTCTGTAAAATGGGGTGCCCCAGGGTCATCAAGGGTCGGGGAGGGTTCAGGCCTTTTTCAGGCTTCCTCAGGAGGTTTTGTGGAAGGTTTGCAATGGTTTACAATGGTTTGCAACCGTTTATACCAAAATTGGCCACATCTGGCCCAAACCCATG
>CAJNIZ010002919.1:7016-24865 GCA_905231905.1 Symbiodinium pilosum | reverse complement strand
GTTTAGGTTTTGGGTTTTAGGGCTTAGGGTCCGACCAGTGTTCTCATGTCTACGTAGTTTTTGAAATGGGGGTGCTTAGAGAGTTCCGGGTCTAGTTATCATGGAAATTATTCCCCAGAAGAGGAGCTGGGCACTATGGGATCAGAGGGTGTGTTCTCCTGTTGTTGTGGGCTAGATGGTGAGGGTTAGGAGTTGAAGGTTTGGAGTTAAGGGTTTGGGGTTGCGGACCCTAAGCCCTGAACCCTGAACCTGAGGATTCGAGGCTTAGAGCCTAGACCTCGGCGTTAAGGATTTGGGTTTTATGGCGTCCGGGCTAATCTGACGCTAATCAACCCCCTCCCCTTAACGGGGATTATAATGGGGATCCTAGTATTAAGGCCTTTAAAAGGAGGGGGTTTATTAATCACGGGTCTACATTACCTATCTTCTCTCCTGCTCTAGCTGACCTAGTTCGACATCCCAAAGTTAGGGGCTCCCTTTCGGCCTTATCTATGGCAACGATCATAGTATTTTCGGAGGGGGTATGAAAGGCAGGTCGCGGTTGCTGGAAACATCCATCTAAGTAGTAATTAGGTGTGACTTTCTTTGAAAATTGACGTTTTCAGCTTGTAGCCGTACTCCAGTACGGAACCAGGACAGGAAAGCGATCTGGATTTGGGATTAACGTTTAGGAATCTTGTGAGCAAGACGGGTTTAGGGTTTCGTGTTTAGGGTATCCTGGCAACCTTTGTAACGTACGGGGCGCAGCCTCTAAATGATACTCTGCAAGCCTTATACAGGCCTTGTAGAATCTAAGCTTTCGATATAGTCTTCCATTTTCTTGTCCATTCGATTTTTCACATTGTGGTAAGTGACTCCTAAACCTAAACCCTAATACTATATCTCCCCTATATAATTCCTACATAATCCCCATTTCAAGGGGGCCCATCATGGTGCGTATATACCCTGACATATGGATGCCACTCTATTTTCTAAAGCCCTAAACCCCAAAGACCATAGTTATTCCCTTTCTTTTCCAGTACTTCTTTGATTCTCAGTTACCCCAAATGGATTTTTCAAAGGACTATATAATCCCTGAACCCCAAACCTCAAACCCGCATCCCCAAACCCGAAACCCTCAAGCTCGGCTAAGAAGCAATTGTACGGGGCAAAAGCAAAACAAGACGTTCACACAAGATTCTATTGCAACACCCGACCTGAACCCCATACAGTTTGCATAGCAAACCTTAAACCCTAACTCCCCATCCGTAAAGCCTCAAGCCTAGACACCTGTGGCCCTCTAATCACCTTGAGACCCCCTCAGGTGAAACCCTAAACCCTAGAGGTTAGGGTTTAGGTTTGGTTTAGGGTTTAGGGTTTGGGTTTAGGGTTCTAAGCCCCCAAGCGCTTAACCCTAAACCCTAAACCCCATGTCTGGAGGACCGGAAGAAGTGCGCAAAGGGCTACCTCGAACTGGTCAGGCTTGTTCCTGGAGAACCCTTCGGGTCCCGCAAGGGGGGTGCTAGGGATGAATGAGCCATAATCCAAACTCCGTAATTGGGGATTCATACAAGGGATGTTACAGGGGATAATGATAGGGAATATGAAGGGGGATAGTAGGAGTTTAGACTGGCTCAAATGGGTTTTACTGTCTTTCAAGGCGTTTTGAGGATAAATGGGGTTTAGGGTGCCTTAAAAGGGTTTTAAGGTGGTTATAGGGTTTAGCGTCTAGGGTTGAGGGTTTGGGCTTTAGGGATTTGGACTTGGGGGTCGGGGCTGAGGGTTGGGGCTTCAGGGATTAGGACCTAGGGTTTTAGGGCTTAGAATTCAGGGATTAAGTGATCAGGGTTTAAGGCTTGGAGTTGGGGATTCTGGGAAGTAGGACTTAGGGCTTGGGGCTTAAGGTTCAGGTTTTGGAGAGAGGGTCTGAATCAGTAGGTTCATGATGAGGATAGCTGGAACTGGGTGGTCATGATTTGGCTCATAGGGGTCATAAGATCCTTGCTATCTCCCCCGGCCCTGCACCTAGACCCTAATCCCGTAAACCTGTGAACCCTCAACCCTAAGCCTAAATCCATAAGTGCGTAACTCTAAGCCCTGAAACCGTAAGCCCTGAACCCTAAACCGGCCAACCCTAAACCTTGAGCCCCTAACCCGTGCAGCCCCAACCCTGAATCCGTAAACCCTAAACGCGAAAACCCTCAACCCTGAACCCAAAGCCCGTAAACCCTCAACCCTGTATCCGTAAACCCTAAACCCCGAATCCGTGAACCCTAAACCCTGAACGCCAATACCTGAATCCGAAACCCTGAACGCAAACCCTGAAACCCAAACCTGAACCTGTCAACCCGCAACCCAAATTCTGCAGCCGCAGATCTCCCAGCGATCCCACGGCGGCGCCTCGGACCTTAGGCTTTGTGCAGAACTTTCTGGAGGCAGGGGAGAGGGGTTTAGGGTGTAGTGTTTCGGGTTTAGGCTAAGCGATGTGGGTGAGGGGGGTCTTGGGACCATGAGGTGGGTTTAGGGGTCTCTGGACTGGATCAATGTTAGGGATCCTGTATACATTTTGGGGTATGGGATTCTTTATATTTATGTAAAAAGGATCCTTTTTCCTGCTTAAGGTAATGTGGGCTGAGTGGATGTAAGGGTTTAGTTTGGGGTTTAGGGGTGTAGGGATTTAGGGGCCGGTGTGTGGGTTTGATCCAGGACTTGGATTTCAGTGCTGGAATTTCAGTGGGAAGTGGCCAAGGATGTGAGGATGAACCCTTTATCCCAAAGGGGTTAGGGTATCTCGCTCGGGGTCGAAAAGTGAGGGTTTGAAACCCTAAGCCCCGCCCAAAGCATGTGCCCTCGCAGCGTCATGGCCCATGTACGGTGGTGTGCGTAAACCGCTAAAGCCCAACAATAAAGCCCTAAGGCCTAAACCCGAAACCCTAAACCCCAGACAGAGGATCCTCACCTCCCCAAAACAGTAGCTGTGTCAGTTTGGGGGGTCTTGATCCTTTAAAGGGTTTAGGTAAGCCCTAAATCAGACCCTGACCCTAAACTCCCAAACCCGGAAACCCTCAACCCTAAACCCTAAACGCTAAATCCTGAGCCCTGAACCCGGTACCCCTAAGCCAAAACCCTAAATCCTACACCCTAAAACCCTAAACCCTAAACCCTCATCCCTACCTTCGCCGGAGGATGCCTCCATGTTCGAGTGGGCTGGCGTTGGCTTCGGAAAGCAAGAGCCGGGATCCTACCAGGATCTGGGGAGTAGGGGGACAATTAGACAGAGAGAGAGAGGTTTAGGGTTTAGGGTTTGGGGCTTAGGGTTTAGGGTTTAGGGGAGAATGATTTGTATGTTTAGGGGACAAGTAGACAGAGAGAGAGAGAGAGATAGAATGATATGGGGGTTTCCTAAAAAATTAGGGGTACCGTTTTGGGGGCCCCCATAGTAAGGCCTAGAATATATTAGGGTCTATATTGGGGTCCCTTTATTCTAGGAAACTAGTGTATATATACATGTGTGGATATAGATGTAGATAAAAATATACATGCAGGGATTTGTAAGAGTGTACAGTTTTCAGGGATACGCAGTGACATATAGAGGAAAGGGAATAACATTGGAGCTACTGCAGGGACTTGAGGGATCGGGGCGCATGGTGCATGAAAAGCAAAAGTAAACGGGAAATCACATGGGAGCTGCTGTTGCAGGGGTTTGTGAGGACTGCGCAGTACGTAGGGGCTTATTTAACTAAAGCAGGGTTTTGGGGGTATGTCATATTATAGTTTTTCTCAATAAGGGTTATAAAGGAGAACAGTATTGATAGTTTGCTCCTACAGTAGAGCTCGCCGTGGTTTGCGGTTTTGAGGTCAGGATTGGAGGGCCATTGTGTACTCCATGATCAGTCAGGCATTTTGAACCTTAAAGCTTCCCAACCCTCCATGTGAACCTTGTCGTCGTGTTTACCCTGAGGGTCCGAGTGCCGAAAAGTCATACCCTAAACCCTCAACCCTGAACCCCTAAACCCTAAACCGTGTACCTCTAGTACCTTTCCCACAAGAAAGCAACTCGCCATTCATGAGGTAGTTGGACCCGTAGTGTAAGGTCCTACGGTTGGCTGTGCCATGTCCCAAAGCCTTCATGATGCACCTGTGGGCTCAGGGTAAAGGATTTGGGGCTCAGAGTTTAGGGTCTACGGGCTACCTCACTAAAGCCCCGCGAACGGTTACCCCAAATTAGGCTAGATTAGGGTGAAACTGAGGTTAATTAAGGGGGAAAGGTGGTTAGGAAAATTCAGAAGGCACCTGTGCTGGTTGAGGTTGAGCAGACCGGATATGAGCCCCTCCTCCTATCAGAAATCTGTTGAGAACCTGTGGCATGTCGACACAGCAACCCATGCGAAACGTGTGGCACTGACCGCTAAAATTACTTTGCAAAGGCCCAGACCTTGGACCCTAGCCTGTAAATGCTCCACTTTAGGTCCGGTAGGTCCTGCCAGTAAAGCAAAGCCAGAAATAGGAACCTTGAGCGTTCACCAGTCATCCGACTGAAGGCCCCGAATCCATGGAACCCATGCTGGAAACGTGGTCAATATGGTCATACCCTTAAACTCCAAAAGCTACATTTCCCCAACCTCTGTCTAAACTCAAAACCTCCAAGCCCTAAACCCCTAAACCTGCTCAACAGCGCAAGTTCTGAAGTCCGCCAGCCTCCAGACACCTAGAAGCCCACTGCTGAAAAACCTTAATCTCAAATCCCCAACCCTAAAGGAATGGCAACTACTAGAGTGAGTTTAGGGTTTTAGTTTTTAAGGTTTAGAAGGAATGGAAAAGAGAATGGAAAGTACTGTAGTGGGTTTAGGGTTTTAAGGACTTAGGGTTTAGAAGGAATGGAAACAAGAACATGGAAATTACTATAACGGGTTATATGGGGACTACTATAAGGATCTATTCCTTGATTCCTGGCTAACCAAAGGCCAGTAAATCCTAAACCCAAAGTCCTAAACCCCGAGCCTTACACCCCAAACCCTCACCCTTAACCCTTAACCCTAAACCTTGGGTACTGCCCACGCTGTAACATGTGGATCACACTTATAACAAAATCTATATAGATATATGGATATATCGCCCATAATACTACCCCTATTCTAAACTAGTAATGGGCAGGGACAGGACCCAACCTAAACCCACATCATCTCTAAACCCTAAACCCGAAACCCTAAACCCTTAACCTTAAACCCTAAACCCTTAACCCTAAGCCCCTAAACCCTAAACCCTTAACCTTAAGCCCCAAGCCTACTACCTAATATAACCCCAATATAACCCCAATATAACCCCAATATAACCCCAATATAATCCCAATATAACCCCAATATAACAGGTCCTACCACCTGGCTATGTCACTGCGAGCTCTGGCGGCGAATGCGCCCGGACTCGACTCGCTGCGGCTCTGGGGCAAGGTGCGCGGGCTTTAGGGTTTGGGGTTTAGGGTTTAGGGGTTAGGGTTTAGGGGTTTAGGGTTTAGGGTTTAGGGTTATGGTTTGGGGATTAAGGCTTTGGGATTAAGGGTTTGGGGTGGGTGGTTCAGGGATTTAGGCTTTGGGATTAATTAAGGGATTTAGGGTGGGTGGTTTAGGGATTTAGACTCTAGGGATTAGGGTTGAAGATTTGGGATGTAGGGTTTGAGGTTTGGGATTTAAGGATTAGGTTTCTACCAACTGTATAGG
Source organism: Symbiodinium pilosum (assembly GCA_905231905.1). Classification (NCBI taxonomy): domain Eukaryota; class Dinophyceae; order Suessiales; family Symbiodiniaceae; genus Symbiodinium; species Symbiodinium pilosum. The sequence continues at coordinate 19,172 of CAJNIZ010002919.1, read as the reverse complement.
GTTTAGCCGTTTTTTGACTGGATTATGTCCGGTTTCCTTTTTCTGGTGGCGCTATGCGATTTGTATTTGGATAGGCTTGAAGGTCCAGGGTCCAGGGTTTAGGCTTAGGGTGAACAGCAAGTGAAGAAGGGGAAAGGAACATGGAAGGTGTTCGATCATAGCGTATATTGCTGTGGTTTAGGGTGGATGAACGTGTGGAAAAGAAATGTAAACCATTATATTCATTATTGTGGTTGAGGGTTTAGGGGTTTAGGAGCTGGGGCTGATCCTGAGAGTTATACGGGTGTGGAGGGGCAAGGGTTTTGTTGTTTAGGGTTTGGGAGGGGTTGACGGTGTCAAGGCCAACGTAGTGCCACCTTTGAAGGCGAAGACTCTGTGTCCTGAAATCTCGTCACAACCTTATGGAAGCCAGATAAGCATAGCCTCCTCACAGAACATACCCATCGACGCGTTGAATTTTCACAAGCTCAAGAAACAAACGGCTCAACCGATGTGGGATGATCACACTTCTGTACTCCCAAAGAGTGCACCTAGTCCCCTTATAATCTTATATATTTCAGGATCCCCATGGGTACCCCCTTAACCCTTAACCCTTAACCTTAAACCCTAAACCCTTAACCCTAAACCCCAAACCCCAAACCCCATTTGGACGTCAGCCTGTGGAGCCTTGGGCGGTGTCAGGTTCTAGGCACCGAGGGAGACTACTACATCGCCGAGAGCACTCTGCAGGCTTGTGCTTACTGGTGCTTAGTGGGGGATAGATAGGGTTTAGGGTTTGCGGTTAGAATTGAAAGATTTTGGTCCAATTTTGGGAGAATACAATTTAGGCATTTGGCTGCTTCTAGCAGGGAGTTTTTCAGTAAAAGTGCATCGAGGTTCACGTCCGTGACCGACAGTAAATATCTGGAGAGTGTAATGAACGCATTGAGTTCTGTGAACATTCAGTGTTTCTATGCAATCCACTTGAGGATAGCTGGAGGTTTAACCCCTTGGTAGAGTATCGCATCACTTAGCAAGACTGACTGAGTTGCCCGCACCCTCCTAAGCCTCCCCTAAACCAACAGTAAGCCCATTGGGTTTGGGGACTGAAGGCCGGAAAACCATAGATTGTGTGTGTGAACCCCTTCAAAACTGCTTTCTTGGGAGTTCAGAAAAAGGATCATGGTATGTTGGGCTTATATCAGGGCCAGCTATCCGCATATATGACACCCTTAGATCCCTGAAGCCCAGTTCGAGGGTCAGGGGGACTCAGGAAGCATACGCATACCCCACCGACGCCACATAGTAACCCCTGCCCATCATGAACCTTCTCACCGCATCCTCCTAACCGCCCAAGCAAACGCAACCTAGAATCCTTCTTAGCCCCCATATCCACCCAGTTTGCATGTCATGTCCCATCTTCCTTTCCATTTGAGTCTCCATTATTCCCAGTCTAAACCCTAAACCTGCTCAGTAGACTTTGCATCCCAGGGCGCAGGGCCGCCAGCCGTGGCTATGCCAGAAGATGACGTCGAGCCGCGGGGGCAAGGCGCCCTTTGGGGGATAGAGCATTTGAAATGGTGGAGTGTAGGGGGGGGGTGGTTTGTGGGCTAGGGTTTGGGGTTTTAGATGGCGGGATTATGATTTGAGTTTAGGATTTGGGACTTGGTGTGTAGGATTTTGCCTGATGGCTTTGGAGTTTGGGTCATGAGGCCTTGCACAGATCAGATAGAACTCTATCGGGTCTGCTCAAAGTTTTGGTGGGAAAATCTATCCGACTGAATTTGAGCGCGCCGGAACTTCTCACTCTCAACATCCTGCTCACCCTGGCAATTCGGATCCCTGAGCTCCTAAACCCTAAGCCCCTGAACTGTAAACCCCTGAATCCTAGCCCCTGCACCTAAACCCCCCACCCCAAGCTCTGAACTCCAAACTCAGGGTTTAGGGTTTAGGGTTGAGGGCACCGATAAACATACATGAGATTCCTGCATACAACTATGGTATTAGACCACCAAATCCGACTGTGCTAGTTTCGGCCCCTTGCGATAATCTCCTTCTAACCTCCAAACCTCCTAAACCCTAAACCCTCACAACTTGGAGCCCCTCAACTCTTAAGCCTTAATTCCCTGAATCCCGAAACCCTAACCCGCATGAGCCCCTAAGCTTTTTAGCTCCGATAATAAGGCCTGGCGATCCCAAAGCTCGTACCTGTGTTTGGGCAGGTTCTTCGTAGGGAATGAGGGAATATATTATATAGGGATTAGATAGAGACTATATAGAGATTTCATTCCCATGTTCCCTACTAAGAACCAGTCAGTTTAGGGTACTAAGCCCTGTAGCACTCTGAAGCGGTCCAGACTACGTATTGTTACTGGTGCTTCAAAGGGGAGTAGGGCTGGGATTATGAAGGATTAGCGTGATTATAAGGCTCCTGCAGCACCACTAAGACCACCTTCTAAAGCCGTAGGTTCCAACCGCTGCATCTACTGGGTCAAGAGCGGCCAGTGGCTAGCCATCAGTTGATCTGAAAGCCTTCTTGGGAGGGGCACACCAGCTGTGTAAGGACTGGAGAAGAAGATGGACACTAGGGAGAAAGGTTTAGGGTCAGGGGGCGAAGTCAGTATATTTACAATCCCTATGAGCCACGTAGTGACCCAGTTATCGAGCCACATAGTGACCCAGTTGTCCAATTTGAACCTACTTCACAAGTTCTTTTGACTATCCGACCAGGCATTTTTTAATGGGCTTGCTGTTTGGGATTCAGGGCTTAGATTAAGACCCGGGTTGGGGTGAAGCCTCTGTGTTTTGAACGGGCCTGGGCTTTGAGTTTTAGAGCTCGGGGTTCAGGACGTTTTTTCGTTTAAGAATGAGGGGCCCATCACGGCCCTAGTAAAACTAATCAGGGATCACTTGGGGGTTGTGGGTGCACGTTGAGGCGTAGAGAGTCTCCTTGGTTTATCTTCGACTCCAGTCTCTAAACTTCCATACACGCCTTGAAGCTCGGCTGGTGCTCAAAGGAGCTCCATTCACACCCCGCTCCCCCTTAAGCACCGGTATGTCAAGAGACCTTATGGAAACCCATGAACTCGTTTCGTGCGGTTTCTCAAAATCAGTTGAATTCTTAATGTAGATACTACAGTCCATTATATAGAGAAAGTTCATCATCTTTTCAGGAAAATGATGAAGAACAGTAAGTCGACTGGTTCAACCACAAAAGAACGGCTACTTAACTGGGGTTTTTGGGGGTTTCCTAAATAAGGATGGTAGTATAGGAAGGTCCATACTGGGCTCCCCCTGTTTATGGAAACTGCCGTTTAGGGTTTCCCTCTCCAGGATATGCAGGGGAGTCTTCTTTGGGTACTGCCTTACCCCTATTATGCACCGTTAATGGGTGGGGTCAGGACCCAAAGTCTTCTGTTCGTTTAGGGCTCTCTGGTTGCCGGCCTTGGAGCCCCAACGCCTAAGCCCCACACCTTGCACCCTAATCCTTTAGGACCCTAATCCCTAAACCCTAGATCCTATGCCCCAAACCAAAGTTCAGCGGAGTGGGTTTTGCAGCTCGGATTTGAAAACGGATGGTGGGATCTTCAGGTAGAACTTCTGTTGGGCATGCGGGCACTCTCCTTGGCTATGAATTCTGGGATCTGATACCTCCCATCCAAAATCAGGGCTTACTTTGGGCTTACCGGGGAGTGCTGTGTAGGATCCCATGATATGCCGAAGACCCAACATTCAAAGGTGCGAGCTCTTTTTAGAGGGCTGTCTCGCACATGCCCCTGCAACATACTTGGAGGTCCGTAGGCCGTCAGACACGGACGATGGCTAGGATAGGATTACTTCTTACCCAATGTGGGGAGCTCATATCTCTGCATGAAACCCTAAACCCTAAGCTCCCCAAACCCATAACCCTGCATGTCTCTTTGATGTTGCTGATTTTCTGAGGTTTGATCCCTGGGTTCGACTTCCACATGCTCGAGCTAGCCAGATCAAAGCAGTCTCACGGCTCACTGTTAAGGTTAGGGGTTCAAAATTCAGGGTCTTTGTGATTGAGGGTTAAGTTTGTTCAAAGCAATTTTAGGGTTTAGGATTTACGTTTTTTCTGGGGCTTAGAGTTCAGGGTTTAAGGTCTGGGGTTTGGGATTTAGGTTGAGTTACGCCCCCGCCTAGTAACAGCGTGCAAAGGAATATAGATGGACGCGAAAACAACTACTGCCATCCCTTGTGCTCACTGTTAGCGCGTGGAGGCCTACACTCGGGTTTCGCTTACTCTTGGCCTGCGTGGGCTTTTTCCTTGAGGGTTCAGGGTTTTAAGGCCTAGGGTGAAGGAGTTTCGGGCGGAAGCGTTCGGCGATTTCGGTTTGGAGGTTCAGGGCGCAGCGTTTACAGTTTACAGGCAAATAATCCTACCTTCTTCTACCGACTGTCTTCATTTGCTACGTTGCTGTTATGGAACTTGATGTAAATTGCCATCATACGGCAACCAGATCATGTACTATATAGCCATGTTATGGTAATTTAGCTTCCGAATATGAATGCCAGCAGGCCCCTAGAGAATCCCAGTGTCCATCTAATGTTCCATTAACCTTTCAGTTTGATTCTACATATGATGGTATTTAACCCTAAATGCTATATAAAGCCGCTTTGTACAATCCCCTTGACAGGGAATCCATTGCAGTATGGTAGCTTAAATTAAGGTTCTCAAACCCATAAATTCTAAACCCTAACAGCCTGTATTTAAGGTTCTCAACCTCTAGACCCTAGACCCTACAGCAACTCCAATTTCGTATCCCAATGCCCAGGTTGCCCTCCTTCTAAATCCTGTTTGGAGTGTGCATCGTAAACAGCGAGGGTTTGGGGTTCAGGGTTTGGTAGGGATCATATAGGGATTTTTTGGGTGGTTTTGTAGGGATGATGCAGGAATACCTGGGGTTCAGGGTGTGTAGTAAAGAGATTTTGGCAACACGCACTCTCCAAACTAGGACCCTACAAGTATTATATGGCTGGTTGGGGGGAATCGCCCAAACTCCCCTGTTGGTGAAGTTGCATGTCTCAAATCTGCGACCTACCCTATAAGCTCGGCTGAGAAGATCCGTAAAACAAAAGTGTACACGGAATCTTTGCAGAGGATCCCACAAATTGCAAACGCCTGTTGAAGAAGGAGCACCCTAAACTCTGGAAGGCCGTATGTATTATACTATAGTAGTTTCCATATTCTTCTCCATTCTCCCAATGTAGCCCCAATATATACCCAATATATAATCCCTAGCCTCAATAGCTTCAGTTCTAGTGATGGCCGCAGCTGACGTGAGGTAGTGAGGTTCTTGCAACTTTCGCGCTTCGAGGGGTCAGCTTTTTGACGTTGAGGGTATAACAACACGTCTTTAAAATTCTAGTAAGGTAGCCATAAACCTCTTAAGGCAATCCTAATCGATTAAAAGCTCAACCTAAATCCTGAGCCCTAAGCCCGAAAAACCTTTAGCCCTAAGCCTAAACCCTGAGCTACCTAGTAGTTGCTTCGGACTGAGGCAGTGGACATTTGGGATGATCAAAATCCACTCTAAACGATAAACCCTAAACCCTAAACCCAAAACCCAAAACCCCTAAACCCATGTAGGGGCTGGGTCTAGGTCTAGGTGGAAGCCCTAAACACTCCAATTGCGAGCCACTAGGGCGATGAAGTTGCAGGAAGTAGCCCCTGGCTATCTTCCCTAGACCCTAAACCCCAAGCCTTAGCTCCCAATCCCCACGTCTCCCGGCAGAAATCGCCGAACCCTGAGTCCTGAACCTCAACACAAGTGGAGTACTGTTTTTTTCGGGGGTATTATAGTTCCCACTGTGGAGTATGACAGAATATGACCTTGCCAGGTCCGACCCTAAGCCCTAAACCCTAATTTAAGCAACCCTCCAAACTGCTTGATGCTTCACCCCCTACTCCACGAGAATGGGTTGCAGTTTAGACGTTGGAACTAAGTTACCATAATAAGGAGACCCTACTTTCTTCTATGTACCCGACTAGGTAACTTGATGCCTGCTCCTGAACAACACCCAGTAAACAATTTTCCAAGCTGTGGATGGAACGTGAGTGTTTCTCAAAACAGCAGCCACTTGAGACCCTGGATTGCAGAAGAATAATAGAGGGCAACTGTCACTGTAATCGTTCTATGGTGTGTGTGTGTGAGAGAGAGCCACCGTGTATCACGGCGGCTGTATCAAACTTGATTCTTCTATTTGAGGTTTATTCAGGGCTCGTTATGTCATATGGGGGGATATGAGCGCGCATGCTGAAGACCTGACACCCCCCAAACCCTCCTTACATCCTAAAATGCGCAGCACCCAACCCCCTAAACTGTAAACCTGAAGAGTGAAATTCAACATGAAACTCCACGAGGCTCGGCATATGAAGCGCATGATGACTGGGGATCTTGCTGGCGCGGTAGTTTCAACGCCCTGGTTCCCAGGCGGGTGAGAACAGGTTTAGGACTTTGCAGGGTTGGGGTGTACTGCTGAGGGATCAGGATTTAGGCCTGGGAGGTTAAGGGCTTCGGGATTGGGATTTGGGGCTTGGGAGGTAGGTTCAGAGTTATTGTTTTTAGTTTGGCGGAGAAGGTTAAGGGCCGGGGACTTGATGCATGAAGGTTCAGTGTTCAAGAAGTTCAGCGCTTACAGGCATGGGCTCTGAGGGCACAGTGACAGGGATACAGCGCTTACAGCCCACTGCGGGCTTGGGGCCCGTAATTTCTGAGGTGCGGCGATAAAGTACCCTGAGTCTGTGTTGCTGGCCTTGCTCGTTTTGTGCGCTTTAACCGCAGCTCGTAGGTTTGGGCTTCTGGGGATTGGGGAATACCATCTCCCACCCAGAAGCATGCAGTCTGAAAGATAGGCACTCTTTGTAGCCTGCTGCCTCTTTTATAAGAAAGTGGTCCTTGAACGTCTTATAAGGCAGTTTCTGAAAGGCAGATGGGATTGGTCATGATGGCTTCAGGCCCAGGAAGTTCCTAAGGGAGCACTCAATCAGACCTACACTGCTAGGCCCAGGATTCAGGAGAAGGGTTGAGAGCAAGAAGCCTACGCCCCTAGCTGTTGTATTGTCCCGCATGTTTTATTGTAGCGGTATTCTACTGGGAGTAATGATTCTAAGGGGGTTCGGGGGATATCATAAGGCATAAGGTGGAGTTGATGATTGGCTATCCTCACCAGAAATGGTAGTTTCCCAAAATGGGGGGACCCCAATATAGACCCCAAAATACTATAATCCTAATTATGGGGACCCCCAAAATGGTACCCCTAATTTGGGGAAACCCTAATCCCTAAACCCTATATATCCCTATATACCCCTATAAACCCTTATAAACCCTTTTAAAGGTACCCCTAATTTGGGGAAACCCTAACCCCTATAATCCCCTATATAATACCAGTTTCCATTTCATTTTCCATTCTCTTTTCCATTTGATTCTCCATTATAGTAGGTACCCCTAATTTGGGGAAACCTCCAATTATTTTTCTTTTGTTTCTTCAGGACTTTCACTCCTTCGGAGTGAAGGGCAAAACTTCCGTGGAGGGTTTAGGGTTTAGGGAATAGGTTTAGGGTTTAGGGTTTAGGGTTTAGGATACTTTGAGGGTGTTTCGGGGTTGTGAAAAGCAAGCGGTTGGATATGTTGGGTATATGGAGTGTGAGAGAAACTCCAAACAGAAGCTCTAATCCCACCACTCTACACTCGAAGCTCTAAGCCCAAAACCCCCAAGCTTAAACCTAACATCAGTCAACTTTAAACCCTAAACCCTAAACCCTAAACCTACCCACATCATCCTGTCAGGACGGGAGGAGCACCTCTTGCGGGCGCAGATCGCGCGCATCACGTCCACCTGCTTGCTGGCTCCGAAGAACTACTACGAGGCGGATTCGAAGGGTAGAGCCTTGGGGTCCAAGGTCCGGGATCTATGGTTTAGGGTTAAGGTTTCGCGGTTTAGGGTGTAGGTTTTAGGGTTCAGGGTTTAGAGTGTAGGGTTTGGGGTTTGGGGTTCAGGGCTTATGGTTAAAGGGTTTAGGTTTTAGGGATCAGGGTTTAGGGTTGGGAGTCTGAAAGGATTGTATGCAGGATTTCCAGGGGAGGCTAAGTTCTGGCTTATCTCGACATGAAGACTGGATATAGTCCCCCTTAAGTAGATAGAATATGTCTTTGGGTATAGTATACTAAGATCCCCATATACCCCATATTCTATCTACTTAAGGGGGACTATAGGTATAATTGCTGCAACAGTTTCATCTTCTGCCCTCCCTCAGTCCATATGAGCTCTAGTCTAAACTCCTTAATGGGGGTTATGGCTTAGGGTTTAGGGTTTAGGGGGGTTATAAAGGGAGATACTAGGAGTTTAGACAATGGTTCATATGGAGCTGCATCATGAGAACGCTCGTTCGACAAGGCAGCTTTCTTTGTGCCCTTGTTAGGTTCCATTTGAGCAAGAATCTAAACTCCTCAAAGGGGGTTACATAGGGGATTAAATGGGGGAGAAAGGAGGGATATTTGCAGTTTAGATTATAGTTCATGTGGGTTTGCGAGAGTTGACAGCCTACACATTGCTTTACAACACCCTACCCTGCAACAAAGGGGGCTTCTCGGGGTTCCGTGCAAGTTACGGGGATGGTGGCCCCACACCCTACCCTGAGGGTCCAAGTTCTCAAATAGTAGATAACTTGGGCCCGAATAATTTCCTATGTAGACACTTCGGGCCCAAATTACAGACTATTCAGGTACTTGGACGCTTAGCGCCAATCCTACACCCTGAACCCAAAGCCCCAAAGCCCCAAAGCCCCAAACCCCAAGCCCAAAACCCTAACCCTAAATCCTCAAACCTAAACCGTGACCCCCCTCATGGAGGTGGATGAGGAAGCGCCCGTGAAGAACACGCTGCGCGTGGCAGAGGCGGCGATGGACGCCTTTACCGAGGCACCGGCTCGCAGGGGTACCCTTTAAAGGAGGCATACAGGGGTTTAGGGGTTAGGGCTTATATAGGGGAGATTATATAGGGTTTAGGGCTTAGGAGGTTCCCCAAATTTAGGGGTACCCTTTTGGGAGTCTGCAGAAGAAGGATTATAGTATTTTGCGGTCTATATTGGAGTCTTCTTGTTTTGGGAAACTACCATATGAGCTACAGTCTAAACTCCTTAAAAGGGGTTATAGAGAGGATTACATAGGGGAGTATCACAGGGCGTTCTTTGGGGGGATGCTGGGACTTCTGACTATAGTTCAAAAGAAATTTACAGAGTTTCCGGTTTCAGGGGATAGGGTTTCGGGTTCCAAGTCTAGGATTTGGAGCTCAGGCATTAGGATTTCCGGACTAGGGTGTTGGGCTTCTGAGAAGTAGGGCACCCTCAGGATCTTGGGGATGTAACGGGATTGCAGAGGGATTAAAGGAGCCCCAGAAAGTTATAATCAATGGTTGTATTCAGAAAGTCTCAGGTCGGGAGTTCGAGGCTGACTAGGCTTGAAGGGTTTAGGCTATTACGCGTGACTTACTATGGGCTCCTTTTAGGTATCTCCTGGGCTTCTGAGTAGGTCTTTGCTGAGCTTCCCAGTCCATTGGCTAAAAGTCTGTGACACTTCTGAGGAGGTTCTCACCCTAAGCCCTACACCTTCATTGGCGAAACCCTAGCACCTAAACCCTAAATCCCAAACTGTGTTCTGAGCACCCGAAACAGGGACCAGGAGTAGAAAGATCCCTCGGCAGCCCAGAACTCCGAATTCAGGAATACTAGGCTTAGGGTTTAGGGTTATCTGGAGTTGAGTCTGAGTGGGCTATATAGGGTTTATAGAGTATCGGTTTATACCTCTGAATAAAGAACTACCTCGAATGGCTTTTGCGATCTTAGCGTGTATCATGTGGGGCATATTCCTTAACTTGAGGTGACTCATGGTAACCCTGCGGCGCAGTTCTGTCGCCCCCATCAGCACTCTTAGGAGTTAAGCCCTTTTCGGATTTACGGGCAAACCCCTGACTCACACGGCTTGGGGTTAAGGGCCTCTCCCCTTCAGAATGAGGGTCCAAGCCCAGGGAAGATCTGCACATTGGTACCGTAGGCCTATATTGGGATTCCTGAACAAAATCTGCAAGAGAACCCATTTCCTGGGCAAATCATTGCGACCTTCCCGGCCTTTCCCAAATAGTGGTTCATCCTAAATTTCTTTTGGGCTTGAGAATTATGAGAATCGGCCCCTACTTGTGGGCATGTAATATGTGCGTGCCCAACAAGGGTTGCAAAAAGATGCCTTTTCACAATTCCGCTATAGGTGCATATGACAGGTTCCAACAGCATCGCCCCTCCAAGAAACCTGCGCACCCTTGTTATGATATTTGGATTTTTCTTATGGGCCTAGTACCGTATAAGAAGAACATCATCTTACGTGTTCAAACCACCAGAAAGGTACTGCTTATATTGCTGTTTTCCCACATAGGGGGACCCCGCTATAGACACCAAAATATCAGAATCCTTCTTATTGGGACCCCCCCACGCCTAAACACTTATAACCCCTACTGCTAGGGCACCCCGAATTTTGGGACACTCCCATATGACGACTCCAACGTTTGAGACTCATGTCAAATGCTCATACTTCTCACTTTGGTCAGATAAGCGGTTTATGGGTTGTAGGGCTTAGGGTTTGTGGGTGTTGGAGTTTGGGGTTTAGAGCTTATGGGTTTTAGGGTTCAGGGTTTTAGGGTTTGGGGTCTAGGGTTTTATATTAGTGTGGGAGTTTCTCAAAAAACGAGTGGCTTGTAGGGTCCCTTTGGCTCTGCTTTGGGGGGTAGGAGGAAGCATTAACCCTAAGCCCTAAAGTCTAAGACCTGAACCCTGAAACCTAAACCTTAAAACCGTAAACCCTAAAGCCCGTAATTTCAAGCTCTGCCAGGAATTGGCCACGCAGCTTGTTCGAATTCTGCGAATTTGCAATGGGCTATAATCTAAACTCGGTAAAGGGGGGTTGCAGTCAGTTACATAGGGGATTATATGGGGGAGTATCATAGAGCTTACTAAGGGGGATACTCGGAGTTTAGACTATAGCTCAAATGGGGTTTCCTGAATTTCCTTGTAACGAGGATGAAAATATTTTGGGGGTCCATAATGGTCCCCTTTTTTAAGTTGCGGGAGCTGATTGTAGGCAGGTGAGGGTGGGTATGGGGCATCAGAGCTTCCAGAGAGGGCCTATAATGGGATGTTTCTAAAGGTGATGGGTCTCGTCTTGAGGGGTCTTGATTGTGCAGACCCCATGTTTTAGAGTATGGAAGAAGCCTATGTTTTCTAGAGCTGGTTCCAGGGGACTATGGGCCAGTAGGCTAAAACCTAAACCCTAATTTGTGAGGCAAGATAGCCAATCAGACTTAAACAAATCCCGCCGATTTCCGGAACTTATGGTACCATGGGATTCAATCAGATAGATTACGAGCTTTTTTCTTGAAGAGTGCGCTGAGTGTTTGTGGGTTTTTAAAGAAGAAAGACGTGTTTCTCTCAGCCAAAAAAGCAAAGCCTATGCAATACACCTTCGCCCTGACCCCAAACCATCCTGCAATCCCCTGATTGCCGCATGCCTTTCCCCCGGAACGAGCCTGCTGTAGAAGTCAAAGGGATATGGTCCCCCTTAAGTAAATAGAATATGGCTTTGGGTATATTACAATGAGATCCCCATATATCCCACATTCGATCCACTTAAGGGGGGCTATAATCCTCGTATAATCCTTACAGCCTGCAGTTTTGCGTTAGATTATATGCGGAGTAGAAGTAGAAGAAGGCTCATCCTGTTCTGACATTAGGAAAAGAGCAGAGCAGGATTTAGTTTTCCATGACTTGGATCGATTTTTTGAAATGCACCCATTTTGTGCTCTCCCTACCCCTCACACAGAAAACCTGAATCCCTAGACCCTAGATCCCGAAACCTAGACCCTAAGCCCTAAACCCTCGACCCCTGAAACCTACGTAAACCCTCAACCCCCAAGACACCCTGCACCATAAATCCCAAGCCCTAAGCTGAGGCAAGCTGGCTGGTGCCATGCAGCCCCCTTCCTGCTCTCCACAGGGTGCTTCGTGGTTCTCGGGATCAACCCTGACTTTTACTGTACTGTTGCCTTCTGAGACATGCTTGGATATGCATGGGCAGTTTCCGTAAATGAGGGGACCCCGATATAGAC